>WNWK01056180.1:0-7500 GCA_009830355.1 Cherax destructor
AAATATCAAAAGTCTTAATTACATACTAACATTTAGTGCAGAAGCAATACTCTACCTTAGTCACCACAAATATCCTTTAATTGTACCTGTTTTTGCCTGGATGATCAACATCATGCACAACTGCAGCAATGAGGCATGCAGCAATGTCAATGGGTCCATGAGCTGTTTTAATCGTTCCTGATTAAGAAAGTATGCTGTTGCTTGGAGGACATCGGAAGCATGTGTGAGAGTTGTGGTAGGTGTTGTCAACGTGATAGTTTGCTTCAACGAGTGTCAGCCAATTTTCCAAAGTTTGTTCATCACAGCCCAAAGTGTCTGGTACATCAAATTTGCATAACAGACTCATACCGATCCATACCAGCGGTCTGTTCTATAAAGAATGAAAAATGGCACTTATTTAAAGTTATAGTTATAGTAGTGTTATGTAGATACCAGCAGAGCTCTGGCTGATGTACATGGATTAGTAATTTAATGCACAAAATGACTATTTTGTAACACTTAAATATTTTATAATAATTTGAGTTATTGTGAATTACAGTGGACCCCCAGCTAACGATCACCCCGGAAATCATACAATTATGTAAGTATAATACAGTGGACCCCTGAGTTTCGTAAACCCCGGAAATCGTACATTTATGTAAGTATAATATTGTAAGTGCTTGTGGAAAAGTATTTTTGGGGGTCTGAAATAGACTAACCTACGTGACATTTTTCCTTAAGGGATAAATTCGTTCGGTAATGGCACTTGAGCAGACTTCAGGAGTGAAGTTTTTACGAAACTCGGGGGTCCACTGTATTGTTAGTGCTTGTAGAAGTGTATTTTTGGGGGGTCTGAAATAGACTAACCTACGTGACATTATTTCTTAAGGAAGTAAATTCGTTCGGTAATGGCATTGAGCAGGCTTCTGCAATGAATTTTGATCATTTACCGGGGTCCACTGTATCAAGGTAAATTTAGCTTGCATTTTCACGAGTCTTGATCAATCTCATGTTAACCCTTTGACTGTTTGGTCGTATATATACTGTATTACAGTGGACCCCGTTTTTGATTTTTCATTCCAGAATGCTGTTCAAGTGCTATTACAAAACGAATTTATTCCCATAAGGAATAATGTAAAGTAGACTAGTCCTTTAGACCCCCAAAAAACACTTACAAAAGCATTTAAAAAAATACACTTACATAAAAGGGCGAGTTTGGAGCAGGACGAACACCATGGGTCCACTGTACGTATACTCAAAAATTCTAGCGGTTTCAAATCAAGCGGGAGAAAGCTGGTAGGCAAACATGTGAGAGAATGGGTCTGTGTGGTCAGTGTGCGCTGTATAAAAAACTCCTGCAGTGCATAATGAGAAAAAAAAAACTCCGACCGTGTTTTTGGATGAAAACGTCGAATTTGAGCTGTATTTTCATATAGTATTTATAGCTGTATTCTCTTTTTCTTAGTCTCAGTTGATAGAATGGAAAACATGTTACAGAAACAGAGATAATTTTGATTAGTTTCATGATGAAAACGACCTTGAAACTGAGCTCAAATTAGCAGAAATGTTGATTTTTGCCAATGTTCAAGTAAACAAATCACGTCATGCATCAATACACGTCAACTGGCGAATCTAATATTCTTTCACAAGTGCACTGATATTATTTATACCATTTTTACAATAACGCAGTAGTCTGCATAACAGTAAATTTTCTATTTTTGTGTGAATAAAAAATCAAAATAGAAAGCAAGAGTAATATAAGAGGGGCCTAAAGACATGACTAATGAACAGGAAAAATCTTATTTTAGTGCCAGGAATGTCTGCATTGTTTATTTTGAACCCTATTTTGAAATTGACATCTTTTTTATTTTGCATGAAATTGGCCAAATTGCTAATTTCTGACCATTTTTTTGGTTAGATGAAATTGGTAAATTGGCGGTTTCTTGTACTCAATCGATAGAACAAATAGAGTTCTAAAGAAATAGCTATGATTTCGGTCGACTGGAACAATAGAATTGCCCGAAAATAGGGCTCAAAGTCGGTGAAATCGCCGATGCGTATATATCGCGAGATCACTAACCGCGAGCATAATTCCGTAAGTTTTCAACAAATTTCACAAGTGCACTGATATTATTTATACCATTTTTACAATAACGCAGTAGTCTGCATAACAGTAAATTTTCTATTTTTGTGTGAATAAAAAATCAAAATAGAAAGCAAGAGTAATATAAGAGGGGCCTAAAGACATGACTAATGAACAGGGAAAAATCTTATTTTAGTGCCAGGAATGTCTGCATTGTTTATTCTGAACCCTATTTTGAAATTGACATCTTTTTTATTTTGCATGAAATTGGCAAATTGCTAATTTCTGACCATTTTGGGTAGATGAAATTGGTAAATTGGCGGTTTCTTGTACTCAATCGATAGAACAAATAGAGTTCTAAAGAAATAGCTATGAGTTCAGTCGACTGGAACAATGGAATTGCCCGAAAATAGGGCTCAAAGTCGGTGAAATCGCCGATGCGTATATATCGCCGATGCGTATATATCGCTGAGATCACTAACTTTGCGAGAGCATAATTCCGTAAGTTTTCCAACAAATTTCGTACTCTTGGTGGCATTACCATCGGAAAAAGATTCTCTAATTTCATAAGAAAAAACATTTTTTTTTTTTTTTTTTTTTTTTTTTTTTTTGAATATTTAGCGACATAGAATGACTGTTTCAAAATGGGTTGGCGACAGTAAAAAAGAGTTAAAGAGCTTAGATACCTATCACAAATAATGATATTGTCTTTTGTAAATAATTTGTAGTAATGTTTAAAATAATACATTTTTGTGAATATATAATAATAATAATAATAATATTTTTATTTGGACATGATACAAAGAATTACATTTGGTTATTGAGATTACATGAGGTGTACATGCCAAAAGCACCTAGTATGCAGGGCATTTTGGGCAGACTTAAAATTAAGTTAAAACTAAATTGTAAGAATTTTTGTAGATAGTATACAATGAGTAAAGGTGAGTATTTAAGCTATGAAATTTGAACATAGTTTTGTACTTTTGTCTTCATTATAAAATTAATTAAATCAGATTCAACAAATTAAAGCAATAATAATAATAAAATAATAAAAAGTTATGGTTGATAATTTATAAAATAAGTAAAGTTGCATATCTAAGTTTTAAAGTTTGAATATAAGTTGAACATATCAATTAATTGTAGCAATTTATTGCAGCAATGCAACTAATTGAGTGAGATAACAATTTAAAACAATTAATTGCATTGCAGTTAGTTTACGTGGTCATTATAATGTAAGTGTTGTGGGAATAATTAGCTAAGTAAGTATTATTCATAACAGGTTTTACATTCATTCATTCGTTCATTATATATATTATGTATGGTAGTTATTTTTTTTTTATTAACACATCGCCCGATTCCCACCAAGGCAGGCTGGCCCGAAAAAGAAAAACTTTCATCGTCATTCACTCCATTAGTGTCTTGCCAGAGGCATGCTTACACTACAGTTATAAAACTGCAACATTAAGGAAGGGGCGAACGAGTTCTCACTTTTTTTTTTATTTTGGTCTAATTTCAATGAGATTTTTACAGTGATTTATACAGCTTTTAGAAACCTATACACTGTCTTTGTTATGACTTTTTGCCTTTAAGTTAGATAGAACAAAATAAATTGTGCCAAATTTTAGGGGTCACAAAACTTTCCTATTTCTACAAAATTGGGAAGACGTACAATGCTCTAGTCAACATCAGATGAAAGATAAAGGCTATATAATTGTTAACCCAATCCTTTATAGCAAAAATGTCAGTAGATTCCACAATAAAAATGTTGAAGTTAGTGATTTTTTTTGTGGGAAAAAATCAATAAAAACAAAGCTGTAAAAGATATCGGAAATCTTCTATAGGTGGTTGTAGAGCCATCATTACTCAATAGTGTGAAAAATCATGACAATCCTATTAATACTTTTTGCAAAAAATGGCACACAATGTCAATAACTTATTTCTGAGTTATTAATATATATATATTAAATCTCAGCTTGTTGCATACATCAACACTTGTTGAGACCCCAGAGGCCACTGAGGCTATCATGAGTTGCTGCACTTGAATGGAGCGTCAGAGATGTTGCTATGTAGTGTTTTTTAATGAAACAAATCGTAATTTTTGGAGAAAAAAAACACTAATTGCCAACATGTATTATTTATGACAAAAAGAACAAAAATTACATTTAAGGAAAAACATACTTAGAAATATGATAGAAACAAGCTCATTACACCAAAATGTTGCCAGAATGATGCACTATTTTTTGGTACGAAAACTTTTTTTCCATAATTTTTCAATCTTATTTTCCTAATCACTTGACACAGGCTCGCCCCTCTCTTAACACCCCTCCTTCAGAGTGCAGACACTGTACTTCCCATCTCCAGGACTCAGGTCCGGCCTACTTGGGTTACCCCACTACATCTATACAAGTCCTGCCATAATGTGCCAATTCACAAAGACTTGCAGATTCTTCACCTTTCATTGAGAAAAGACAAGTTACTAATTGATGGTAATACCATTTAGTTTCAGATTAGCACCACAGATACACAATACACCATAGATTTTTCACTTACGTCTATCAACCATTCATTATCTATGAACATAAAGCTTGTCCATATTCATCGATATACACAATATCTTTTCATCAGCTTGATATAACTTTCAATATCCATGAATTTTCAGACAGCAGGTGGGACATCTTCAGACTGCGAACTTTTGCATAAATTAGAGTAAGTCACCTCTCATTCCAATACACCCCTCTGCCATGGCAAGGAGTGTTGCTGAGCCAAGCCAATCACCATCTCTTCATTTCCTAAACAGTCTTGCCCACTGTGTCAGACACAAGAACTTCTCTCTAAACCACAGATGATCAGACAGAGGATAGATTCCATTACAGAGAGTAAGTTTTGTGGCTTCTTCCCTACCATTGGTTACAGTGCACTTTTCTTGGTTAAAAAAATATTGTTCAATAGTGAAAAGTTTGTAGTAAAAACTAATTTTTGTAAATAATGTGAAGTATTTCTCTGCCTGTTTTATGTAGAAAGAACTATAAAAGAAATACAGTGGTACTTCAATTTACGATATTTTTTCGTTCCAGAATGCTGTTCAAGTGCCATTACCAAACGAATTTATCCCCATAAGGAATAATGTAAAATCGACTAGTCCTTTTAGACCCCCAAAAATACACTTACAAAAGCATTTAAAAAAATAAACTTACATAAAAGGGCGATTTTGGGGACCATCGTAAACCGAGGTACCACTGTATATATTGTCATGAAAAAACACTGAATTTATTGTTACACAGATTTTTTTTTCTGAAAAATATATATAATTACCTACAAAAAAAAAAAAAAACTATTCCTGGCTGGAATCCCAAAGATGTTGCCATCATGAGATTTTTTTTTTTTTTTTTTTTGGGGGGGGGGCAATTTCAACACTTCACAAATCAGTAAGTTTTGGGCTTATTTTTTACATTATTCTTATTTTACTTAGAAAAATAAATGCTTTCAAAGGTTACATTGTTTTCAAAACTCTGCCATGCTTCATGCACCTTTTTTTTCTTGTGATTGGCTTCAAAATATTAATGATGAAGCATGAAGATGAACAATTGTGAACCATCTGCCACCTGCTGTAACTTATTCTGGTTTTAGGCAACAACAACCCCTTATTCCAAAGTTTAAATTTGCTTAATATTTAAAATATTCACACTTTCTACTGAGTACACTATGCTTACAGGATGCTTAAGACAAACATAACCCAGAGCTTAAATTCTTTCAGGAGAGCTGCAACAGAACACAAGGGCACTAAACAAGAAACAAATATCTCTGACGTACCATATGTATAACTCGACCCATTCAGACATTCCATGCAAATATGGAAATGACAAAATTTCCCTTTCTGCCAAAAGCTTTAATAGCATTGTTAGAAAGCACCTATTAAATCTTACATAAATTATATATATATATATTAAGTTGATATTTTTTCATTCCAGAATGCTGTTCAAGTGCCATTACCAAACGAATTTATCTCCTTAAGAAATGTTGTAAAATAGACTAGTCCTTTTAGACTCCCAAAATTACACTTACAAAAGCATTTAAAAAAATAAACTTACATAAAAGGGTGAGTTTGGGGACCATCGTAAGTCGAGGTACCACTGTATATATATATATACAGTGGTACCCCGGCTTACGATATTAATCCGTCAGAGAGGGCATATTTTAAAGCGAAACAATCGTAAAACGAATCAATTTTCCCCATAAGAAATAATGGAAATAAATTTAATCCGTCCAAGACTTCCAAAAGTAGTTAAATAAAATATTTTTTAGAACTTTTGGACATTAAATAATACAGAATTGAATAAAGAATACATAAATACATGCAAATATTGTACAATAACATGTCACTTACATTTATTGAAGAGTTGTTGATGTGTGGAGGACGGGAGGAGGGAGAAGGTGGAGTAGTATGCTAGTGTTTGGAAGGGAATCCTTCCATTAACACTGCAGGTGGTAAGTTCTTTTCTGGGGTTACTTCCCTTTTCTTTGAATGCCACTAGGACCAGCTTGAGAGTCACTGGACCTCTTTCTAACAACAAATTTGTCCAGGGAGCTCTGTGTCTGGCGATTCTTTAACACATCCCTGAAATGACACACCACTGTGTCATTGTACAGGTTGCCAGCACGGCCTGCAACAGCATGGTTAGGGTGATATTCATCCATAAATGCTTGCACCTTGCTCCACATTCCACAAATGTCCTTAATCCTTGAAGAAGGCACATTCTTCCATTTTTGTTCCACCTCCACCTCCTCCTCTGAACCATTGTCCTGACCTCTGCTCTCTTGTTCCAGTTGCTGTTGAAGCTCTTGCAGATCTTCAGTGGTTAGCTCTTCCTTGTGCTCCTCCACCAACTGTTCCACATCCTCACCACTCACCTCTAACCCCAAAGACTTGCCCAATTCCACAATTTCTTCCAAAACAGGCTCAGGCTCAGGCTCAGGGTTCTGAGGCTCAGCCCCAAAACCTTCAAAATCCCTCTCTAGGACACAGTCTGGCCACAATTTTCTCCAGGCAGAGTTCAAAGTCCTGGTAGTCACTCCTCCCAAGCCTTACCTATAAGGTGTACACAATGCAGCATATGGAAATGTTTTTCCAAAATTCTCTTAGGGTTATGTTCATGTCTGTGGTCACATCAAAGCACTTTTGAAACATTGCTTTGGTATAGAGTTTTTTAAAGTTGGAAATGACCTGCTGGTCCATGGGCTGGAGGAGAGGAGTGGTATTAGGGGGCAAGAACTTCACTTTGATGAATTTAAACTCCTCCACAATTTTCTCTACCAAGTTTGGAGGATGACAAGGAGCATTGTCCATTATCAGGAGGCACTTAAGTGGCAAATTATTGTCCAATAGATATTTCTTCACACTGGGGCCAAACACTTCATTGAACCAATCTAAGAAAATGTCC
>WNWK01056181.1:0-11074 GCA_009830355.1 Cherax destructor
ATTCCATCGAAACAAGACTGTGACTTCAGCGGCATTCTACAATCAAGACAGCATTTCCGCCGTATATGGTGGAGCCAACACCATCGCTCAAAGCTACACGAGCAAGGTATGAATTTGATGTTCTGGTCAGGCAGGACTGCGCAGTTCTTGTAGTCAAGAACATCAAAATTTACCTATTGACGGCGGTTATGCGTGGACTTTAAGTCCAACAACGTGAGTAAACCGCCTTTCAGTCTGTCAAATGACTGAGATATGGGCATATGCTCCTTTGGGGCAATAACTCACACATTGATGTTTATCTTACAGCCCCTGTGGAGAATGAGGCCATAGATGGATCTCCTGAGAAGGTGTTGGGGGACGGCTGCGACATCTTGGATTCATCAATAAGCTAAGTATTAGCGAACCATAGTTCATTTTATCGTAGGAGAGAGCCCATCCTCCACACATATATATATATATATATATATATATATATATATATATATATATATATATATATATATATATATATATATATATATATATATATATATATATATATGTATTAGTCAGAGGGCTGAAGAGGGGTTGTTGAGGTGGTTTGGTCATTTAAAGAGAATGGATCAAAGTAGAATGACTTGGAGAGCGTATAAATCTGTAGGGGAAGGAAGGAGGGGTAGGGGTCGTCCTCGAAAGGTTGGAGGGAGGGGTAAAGGAGGTTTTGTGGGCTAAGGGCTTGGACTTCCAGGAAGCGTGTGTGAGCGTGTTAGATAGGTAGTGAATGTAGACGAATTGTTTTTGGGACCTGACGAGCTGTTGGAGTGTGAGCAGGGTAATATTTAGTGAAGGGTTTCAGGGAAATCGGTTATTAATTTAGCCGGACTTGAGTCCTGAAATGGGAAGTACAATGCCTGCACTTTAAGGAGGGGTCTGGGATAGTGACAGTTTGGAGGGACTATTCTAAACTGTAGTATCTGAGCGCCTCTGCAAAGACAGTGATTATGTATGAGTGAGGTGAAAGTGTTGAATGATGATGAAAGTATTTTCTTTTTGGGATTTTCTGTCTTGTTGAAAAACAAAAACAATATATATATATATATATATATATATATATATATATATATATATATATATATATATATATATATATATATATATATATATATATATATATATATATATATATATATATATATATATATATATATATATATATATATATATATATATATATATATATATATATATATATATATATATATATATATATATATATATATATATATATATATATATATATATATATATACATATATATATATATATACATATATATATATATATACATATATATATATATATATATATATATATATATATATATATATATATATATATATATATATATATATACTCTCTCTCTTACACACACACACACACACATCAATGTTTTCCTCCAAACGCTTTGTAGTAATGATAAGAAAACCATCAAAATCCATCATTTAGTCAAAATATTTTTCCTTGTCATAAAATCGGGAATAGAACCTCATTAAAATTTAGCATAAGGTAGAACCTCCCTGGAAAAGAAGTCATATTTCCACCTTTGTGATATATGATCTTTCAGCGACCTGATTAAAACTCTGGTCACAGGCAGGTCGCCGCCACGTAGAAATTATATTATGAATATCATTAAGCAAGAGGGGGGTTTTGTGGGTCACAGGAGGGAAGCAGGATATAGGGGGCACTTGTGTTCACGCCCCCCTCCCCCACATGTGATGCCTCCCTTGCTATGTGATATCCCCTTATAATGTGATGCCAATTATTAATGTGACACCTCTTGTTCTGTTATGACCGTTCGTTATGTGATGACCCTTAGATATGTGATGACCTTTAGATATGTGATGACCCTTACATATGTGATGACCCTTCGTTATGTGATGACCCTTCATTATGTGATAACCCTTCGACATGTGATGACCCTTCGTTATGTGATAACCCTTCGTTATGTGATGATCCTTCGTTATGTGATAACCCTTCGTTATGTGATAACCCTTCGTTATGTGATGATTCTTCGTTATGTGATGACCCTTTGATATATGATGACACATCTTTATGTAATTCCTTCCATGTGACACTCCTAGTTAAGTAATGCCCTTTATGATTGATTATAAAAAATCATATTTAAAAAAAAAGAGAAATATTATCATACATAGATAAGCAATTGAAGACTGATTTTTTTCTATATTATGATGTTTTAGAGTGACATGAGGCATTAGCTGACATGTGAAATTTGATCTCTAATGCGCTTATCAATACATAAGTATTGATGCTATATCGTTCTCATATATATATTTTATTACTTCTAACTATCAACATTTTCAGGATCATTCATCCTGACATTCATATTTGCTGATCGAGCAAATTGTTTGCAGATTATTGGACTAAATAATTTAAATGTATATTTCTTTATTTCAATAAACATGGAGTCGATACGTTCAGTTTTAGGTCGGGTGAGTTCGGGTCAGTACACTCCCATTGTCGGATGGTAGAGATCTGTCACACTACTTCCATTGTCGGGCCGTAGGACTCTGTCACAGTCTTCCTATTGTAGGGTCATCGTAGGGCTCTGTCACAATCTTCCCATTGTAGGGTCATCATAGGGACGCCCTCCCGTCTTGCGAAGCTCTCTGTTTCTGGTGCAGTCTCCGTTCGTGTTTAATATTACTATTGTGGGAGGTAACTCATTGCAGAATGTTCTAAATAATTTGAAACAAAAGTAGGAACACCAGCTGTGTGCTGCTACCCTATTCTATATAATAGTTACATAGTGGGAACATCATCAGTGTGATGCTACCCATCCTCGATATAATAGTACCATAGTGGGAACACTAGTATTATGCTGTTACCCATCTCTATATGATGAGAAATACATAATGGAAATACAAGGTAGCTACGTTTCCTTGTCATATTCCATCATATAGGATTTTCACATACTTCAAATGATGAAATTTGTCAGCCTGTGCTGCGAGACTTCCGTGGGGCAATGAGGATATCATAAGACATTCCACTATGGGGTCATCAGTAACGGGAGCTTCGAAGGATTCCCTCCAGCAGATATGGAGTTACTATTATCTTGGAATCATCACCTCTGAAGATGGCCCAGTCCCCAATACAGGGTATGTTGCAGTGATGATACTGGTATTAGCGATACAAAATGAAGAGTGAGTTGTAAATTAGGAAGAATGGGGGAGAGGTAAGAGGGAAAGAAGCAGTGAAGAGTATGGTAGTTAGAAGGATGAGGTAAGGGGATACCAACGGTTTAAAGAACTGTGAAATGCTGTAGAAGCTCTAAATCCGTGTAGGCCATGTAGAAACTATCAAATAAGGGGGACAATCAGGTTTGATCCTAAGAAGAGGGCAACCCGTCCCACTTGCTATGACTGACACATTCCATCACTTGGTGTAAGCAACACATCATGACTAGTGTAGTAGCAAACTCCTGGTGTCCCCTCTATGTAACTATCATACAGAGTGAGGTATGAGTCAAGATTGTTGGGTGTATGTATACCAGCCCAGGACACCCACACCTCTGTCACCAAGCACTGTGTGTTGCCGGGTCACCATTTGGAGAAGACCCGGGCCGGATGTACCGGCGAACATACAACAACAACAACCAAGCACTGTGACTGCCGTCACCAAAACAGGTCACCCACACCTCTGTCACCAAGCACTGTGACTGCCGTCACCAGCACAGGTCACCCACCCCCCGTCACTAAGCACTGTGACTGCCGTCACCAGCACAGGTCACCCACACCCCCGTCACTAAGCACTGTGACTGCCGTCACCAGCACAGGTCACCCACACCCCCGTCACTGTGACTCCCGTCACCAGCCTTGCACAATCTTTCAGAGACCTTTGGCTATGATGTATTACACAGGTCACTCTCTCTTGTGTTGTTCCTGCCCTCTCTGTCTCAACACCTTTGTTTCCTTTGTAACCTCATTTCTTACACTAGCCGCCTACAATACGGCTACGCCACCTAGTTTTTCACACTTCACACCTATACTGTAACTACGCCACCTAGTTTATACCACTTACCACCTACACTGTAACTACGTGTTGCGACTTCACAGAAAGGACGCCATAATTATTGCATATATCGGTTTTTCTTCTAATATTATATTGCTGATGTTTTTTCGTTAATAGCTAAAACGAAAATTTCATGCTTTATATTATTTGACTTATATTATTATCTTGTGTACTCAGGCAGGATTCAACAACTACACCTCTCATTGTGCTCCTTGAAGGAGCTCTGTCTGGAAGAACGCTGTTCACCTCAGCTCCTGTTATTTAGACTCCGTTTTGGTAGAGTATGTCTCGGCTGGTGAGCCAGGACATACTTCTCGTTTACATTAACTCAGTTTACATTAACTGTAAAGATTACTACCTAGACACGTTTTTATTAAAAATCCAAGTTTTTATGTAGTTGGTTTATATTCATCCAGCTCTAATCCAAAAGCACTACTGACAAGCCACCTGATTTTACAGGATAACTGGACTAGAATACACACTGTTAAACTGTTACAAAACCAGAAACAGGCTAAATGCTAGAGGGAATAAATAAATTGACCCTATTATTCTCTGGAGATACCTTCACCTACACTAACTACATGAAAATTAGACACATGTACAACATCTGGGTATCTTTATTGTAAACGTTTCGCCATCCAGTGGCTTTATCAATACAAATTCTAGGACAAAACTTGAAGACAGTAGAACTATATACAAAAGATGAGGTAATTAGTCCCTCAGTCTTGGAGTTGGTGTGAACAGCACCGTAGGTGTGCTACTGATGCTGTTGCTGCTACTTATGCAGCTGTTAATGGTGCTGTTGCTTTTTTCTGTTGCGGCTGTTCTTCTGAGAAAGTTGAACTAATCCAGGTAATAAAAGTGTCAACAAAAACATCTTTCAGAATTCAAATTCCATACCAACCCATAATTTTGAGAAAAAACACGTCTGATTCACAGAAAAAAATAATATATTCAACATTTTAATCGAATCCTACTTCTGGAAGGCAATTTTGGGATGGGGATAGGGGACAGGGGGACTGTTGGGGGAATGGGGACACTGGGAGTGGGGTTAAATCACCCTTTGGAGGGGTTGTCTGGGGTGAAGGTGGGGTCTTGATTTCCCCTTGGTATGCCATTCTATTTGTAAATTATTTTTTACCATTGGTGCCACCTGCCTGAAATAATTTGCTGGGGCTGCTACTGTTGCTGATCGTGCTGCTGTTGTTGTGACTGTTACTGTTGCTGCTTTTACTGTTGTTACTGTTGCTGCTTTTACTGTTGTTACTGTTGCTGCTTTTACTGTTGTTAGTGTTGCTGCTTTTGTTGCACATAAGTTAACAGGATTATCAGTGTTTATTCCTTCGGTGTCATTGAAAATGGGTTGGGCAAATGTTTTTGCTAGTGAGTTTGGGTTTGAGAAGGACCTGCCTAATATGGGCCAGTAGGCCTGCTGCAGTTGTTGTTGTTATTGTTGCTGCTGATGTTACTACTGTTGTTGCAGTTGTTGTTGTTGTTGTTGCTGCTACTGCTGCTTTTCCCCCTTCCCCTTCCCAATATCTCTCCTCTTCCTTCCCCTTAGCAACATTTCTCCTCATTCCTCACTGCTCTTTCTTCTCTTCTATCTGGACTCTTTTTCCTTTTAACCTTACAAATTAATTATTTATATCAATCTTCCGCCTTTTATCTCCCTCATTCCTTCCATCTCTGTCTTATATCTCTCCTCCCTCTCCCGACACGTTTTCTCTTCTTCGTTCCTTACCTCTTTTTATCTTCCTTTCCTCTCTCTTCCCTAATGTTCTATCTTTCTCCTCCCTACTGTTATTTCTCTTCTCCTATTGTTCTCTCTTCTCCCTATTGTTTCTGATCTTTCCTATTGTTTCTTATTCTCCTAATTTTTCTCACTCTTCTTGATGACAAAGGAACAAGTTTTAGAAAAGAATTAGTGGAACAACGTTTCGCTCTGTGTGGAGTGAAACATTGTCACCAGAAGTTACATTAAACAGGTACGGATACTCCTGGAACGTGAGGTGGAAGTAGGTGCTTGGAGGTGAGTTTTCTCCTGGTCGCTGGTCACCTGAGCTGCAATCGCTGAAATGAGAGATAATATTACTCAGGTACTAGTCATTCACGAAATCGTAATAACACGATTGTAAACAAACCGCGGAACGGGTTAGGTTTGAACTGTGGCCTGGAGTTCTACGACTCACTCGACATGGGTTCAAACTCCACCGGTACCGTGGTTTACTCAGTGTTAGGCTTGGAATGTTGGCTGATTGCATATCGTAGCGGTCTACTGCTAAGTACAAGGCATGGCGAAGGTATAGAGACATCCCACTACCTATAACAATAACTTGCACAGGCTAGCCTGTATGTAGGCATATGGGTGAAGTTCAAAAGTGGGCCATTTCTAAATGGGAGGTGGACACAAAAAGAAAGCTAGCATCAGGTAGAGTGGGCTCCAAAACCTTGTGGTCCCTGGTCAAGGACAGACAAGGTTATCTGCCTGATGAACTTATTCCACCTCTAAATCGACAAGATGAGACCACCTCTACTAGTAGTCAAGAGAAAGCGGATCTCTTTGCCTAACACTTTACTACCAAAATGCAAGTTTCTGATCCAGCAAGGAAACCTCCTTGGCTAGCTGCAAGAACTGTGTCAAAACTGTCAGTGGTGACAATAAGGCAGGAGGAGGTGCATCTTCTTAAATCGTTTGACCAAGGAAAGACTGTGGGCCCAGACAAGTTGAACCCAAGATTGCTGAGTAGATGTGCAGACCAGCTAGCAGCACCTCTAACACGCATCTTTCAGCGCTGCCTAGTACAGTGTAAATGACCTTCCCTGTGGAAAGAAGAAAATGTAGTCCCTGTTCACAAATAGAAGACTAGATCAGAAATCAGCAACTACATACCAGTGTTACTCCTGTCAATCACTGGCAAGATCCTTGAGACAATAATTTCAAGACAAATGACAGAGTTTTTTGACTACCACTCACCACTTTGTGACCGTCAATATGGCTTCAGGAAAGGTTACTCTGCTGCTGATCTGTTGTTAAACCTCTCCACTAAATGGCACCAGTCACTGGATGAATCCAAAGTCAGCTGTGAGGTAGCACTGGACATTGTTAGTGCTTTCAACAGAGTGTGGCACCAGGGCCTCTTGGCGAAACTGCAAGCACTGGGAATTGCAGGCTCTACACTGTCTCCTCAGTGATTACCTTCATCATAGATCTCTAAGGGTAGTTCTCAATGGAACAGAATCAGCCAGACATCCTATTGGGGCAAGTGTTCCACAGGGAAGTGTGCTTAGGCCATTGTTATGAAATGTCTACTTCAATGACCTTCTTTATCTCATCCCAGAATCCCATGCATATGCAGACGACTGAACTCTGACATTTACTTATCCAAGGAAGAAATGCCAGCTGCTCTAAGCTACATCAATCACTAAGACCTATATTAGCATAGCATGGGAAACCGATGGCAGGTAACATTTGCATTTGAGAAAACACAAGTACCCGGGGAAGAAGTTGATATTCTTGGGGTGAAATTTGACTCTAAAATGACCATGAAAAACCACGTTGTAATCTTGCAAACAAAGCAGCCAGGAAACTTACAGCACGTACGTATCTCGCATTTGCTCGACAGTAGGGGTTGCAAGATTCTGTATGAGGCACAAGTACGCTCACACCTTGAGTATGCGCCACTTTCTTGGTTTGCCTGCCCTCTTGACAGAGTAGAGAACAGAGGAAGACACCTCATCTCTCGCCTGGACCCATCCTGGATAGATCTGTCATTTCAGCAGAGTCTTCAACACAGGAGAGATGTGGGCGGCCTTACTGTTATGTACAAGGCCAATATTGTCAAAGTACCACACTTGGCTCCACTTCGAGGACAGCGAGAAGCAAACTTTATACCACAAGACGGGCAGCAAGCAGTAACTACACTCTGACTGTACCCTTCTCCAGAACATCACTTCATCTGAAATCATTTATCCCAAGGATGACTCGAGTCTGGAACACATTCGTACAGCATTATGATGTCAACGAGATAAAGTCAGTTGATCAAATGAAAATGCTGGCCCACAGATGGCTCCAACTTCATCCTGATCCCTACTTGTATGTTTCGTAACACTAAAATTGCTTTCAAATGAGCTTATGTAGGTAACAGCTCTTAGCTTGTCAATAAAGTTAGGAATCCTTAACTTAAGAACATAAGAACATAAGAAAGAAGGAACACTGCAGCAGGCCTACTGGCCCATGCGAGGCAGGTCCAAATCTCCCACCGGCTTAAGCCAATGCCCCGACCCATCCAGGTCAGGTTACATTCACTTAAGGAAGGAGCACGGCATCTGACCTAGTAGCACAAACTAGTCAGGTCCAACTCACACCCACCCGCACCCACTCATATATTTATCTAGCCTATTTTTAAAACTACACAACGTTTTAGCCTCTATAACTGTACTCGGGAGTTTGTTCCACTCATCGACAACTCTATTACCAAACCAATGCTTTCCTATATCCTTCCTGAATCTGAATTTATCCAACTTAAAGCCATTGCTGCGAGTCCTATCAATACTAGATATTTTTAGCACGCTATTTACATCCCCTTTATTTATTCCTGTTTTCCATTTATACACCTCAATCATATCCCCCCTAATTCTACGCCTTTCTAGAGAGTGCAGATTCAGGGCCCTCAGTCTATCCTCATAGGGAAGATTTCTGATACATGGAATCAACTTAGTCATCCTCCTTTGTACGTTTTCCAGAGCATTTATATCCATTCTGTAATACGGTGACCAAAACTGTGCAGCATAATCTAGATGAGGCCTCACCAAGGATATATAGAGTTGAAGAACAACCTGAGGACTCCTATTATTTATGCTTCTTGATATGAAGCCAAGGATTCTGTTCGCTTTATTGCGAACACTTATGCACTGCTGTCTTGGTTTTAGATTACTGCTAACCAGAACTCCTAAATCCTTTTCGCAATCAGTAGTATTAAGATCTACATTATTTAGTTTATATGTGGCATGGTTATTGTCCTGTCCAATATTTAGAACTTTGCATTTATCTATATTAAACTGCAAAGAGAGAGAGAGAGAGAGAGAGAGAGAGAGAGAGAGGGAGAGAGAGAGAGAGAGAGAGTGAGAGAGAGATCGCAGTCAGAAGGATTCGAACCTGCTATAGGGAGACTGGCATGGTTTACCAAGTGACGCTCTAGATCATTCAGTCACAAATGCCTCAAAAGCTGGGCAGTCTGGTTCACAAGACATGTTTCTTCCCAGCCCGGGCACACCAGTCAGCCTCAAACATGGTTTCAAGCTGTTTCAATCTCCTTCCCAGCTTTTGAGGCATTTGTGGCTGAGTGGTTCAGAGCGCTACTTGGGAAACCATGCCAGTCTTCCTATAGTAGGTTCGAATCCTGCTGACTGCGATATTTTTCTGCATATACCCGCTTGTTGCGATTTTGCCTTAAGTAGCAACGCTCTTCTTGCCGAATAAGGCAAGCGGAAATTTGTGTATGCAATAATTTAGCAAAAATCATTCTGAATCTAACGAAAAAAAAAATGTATTTCAGTGTGTTTGTTTATTAATAAATTATTGTAAACTATCTAAAATTTATTTAGTTGGATTAGGCTAAATTAAATTGCGCTTGTTATAATAAGGTTAGGTAAATTTTCTACGGTTCTTTTGGTACAAAATTATTAATTTTTACATTAACATAAATGAAAAAAATATATATTTAAACGTATTAGAGAAAACTTTAGAAAGGACTTAATTTTAAATGAATTCTTGCTAATTGACCAGTTTTATCCATTCAGCAACACACACACACACACACACACACACACACACACAATATATATATATATATATATATATATATATATATATATATATATATATATATATATATATATATATATATATATATATATATACATACATATATACATATATACATATATACATATATACATATATACATATATACATATATATATATGTATATATATATATATATATATATATATATATATATATATATATATATATATATATATATATATATATATATATATATATATAAGTAGGTAGTAGGTTGGTAGACAGCAACCACCCAGGAGGTACTACCATCCTGCCAGGTGACTGTGAAACAGAAACCTGAAACTGTTTTACATGATGGTAGGATTGCTGGTGTCTTTTTTCTGTCTCATAAACATGCAAGATTTCAGGTACGTCTTGCTACTTCTACTTACACTTAGGTCACACTACGCAAACATGTACACGTTTATGTATACACACTCATCTGAGTTTTCTTTGATTTTATCTTAATAGTTCTTGTTCTTATTGCTTTTCCCTTTCATATCCATGGGGAAGTGGAATAAGAATCTTTCCTCCGTAAGCCATGCGTGTTGTAAAAGTCAACTAAAATGCCGGGAACAATGGGCTAGTAACCCCTTTTCCTGTATAGCTTACTAAAAGAAGAAGAAGAAAACCGTCAAAGTGGGATGTTTGAATGTGCGTGGATGTTGTGCGAATGATAAGAAAGAGATGATTGTAGATGTTATGAATGAAAAGAAGCTGGATGTCCTGGCTTTAAGTGAGACAAAGCTGAAGGGGGTAGGAGAGTTTCAGTGGGGAGAAATAAATGGGATTAGATCAGGGGTTTCAAATAGAGTTAGAGCTAAAGAAGGAGTGGCAATAATGTTGAATAATCAGTTATGGCAGGTAAAGAAGGAATATAAATGTATAAATTCAAGGATTATGTGGAGTAAAATAAAGGTTGGATGTGAAAAGTGGGTTATAGTAAGTGTTTATGCACCTGGAGAAGAGAGAAGTGTAGAGGAGAGAGAGAGATTTTGGGAAATGTTGAGTGAATGTGTGGGGAGTTTTGAACCAAGTGAGAGAGTAATTGTGGTTGGGGATCTTAATGCTAAAGTGGGTAAAAATGTTGTGGATGGAGTAGTAGGTAAATTTGGTGTGCCAGGGTAAATGTAAATGGGGAACCATTAATTGAGCTATGTG
>WNWK01056182.1:0-11074 GCA_009830355.1 Cherax destructor
CCCAGGAAAGCAAACCCTCTGTCTCCTACTCTTATCCTTCAAGCAGAAAGCCCTATCCATATACCTAACCTGGCTATCCCCAACAACAACAATGTTTTTACCTTCCTTTGTGTCGTTCGTCGTGACGTTCCCAGTAGTCGACTCACATTCATCGGGTAGCACGGAGAAGGCATTCGATGTTTCCACAGCAGAATCTTTCTTCTTCATCGTTTTTAACTCTCCATTCGTTTTCTTGATCTTCAACTTCGTTCCTTGAAGTCCGGCCACTGCCCAAGTTCCCTTCTTGACCTGAGGACTCACAACAGGAGGACTACTACGAATCCTCTTGTTTTCCTCCGTCAATCGCCGAATCTCAAGCTTCGCAAGACAACCACTATGAAAAAATAAAAGAATTCCAAGCGCTTCGTGACTACTCACATTATCAAGGAACTATAAAAGGAAACGTGAGAAGAAGGCTTATATATATATATATATATATATATATATATATATATATATATATATATATATATATATATATATATATATATATATATATATAAATATATATATATATATATATATATATATATATATATATATATATATATATATATATATATATATATATATTCGTGCCGATTAGGTAAAACTGGTCAATTAGCAAGAACTCATTTAAAATTAAGTCATTTCTAAAATTTTCTCTTATACGTTTAAAGATATATTTTTTCATTTATGTTTATGTAAAAATTTATAATTTTGTACCAAGAGAAACTTTGAAAACTTACTTAACCTTATTACAACAAGCGCAATTTAATTTAGCCTAACCCAGCTAAATATATTTTAGATACGTTTACAATAATTTAATAATAAACAAACACAATGAAATATATTTTTTTCGTTAGCTTCAGAATGATTTTTGCGAAATTATTGCATACAGAAATTTTCACTTGTCTTATATGGCAAGATGAGCATTGCTATTTAAGCCAAAATCGCAAGTTTTACCTAATCGGCACGACATATATATATATATATATATATATATATATATATATATATATATATATATATATATATATATATATATATATATATATATATATATATATGTGAGAGACTTTAACCATCCAATTGATTTTCAAAATGCTGAGAAGGTTGTATCAAGCAAGTCCATAGTTGAGAGGAATATAATAGAATCATGCTTCATTAAAAGCAGTTTTGAAAATAATATGAATATTTCTTTTGGTTTATATAAATTGGATTCATTTATAATTAATAAAATTTGGGAAGAATTTAATGATAAATTGGACTAATCTTAATTCTTGGGAAGAGTTTCAGGTCCTTTCTTATGTTCCTCTTCACAGAGTCGTGAGATGTTACTCTTTGTTAGTGTGATGTGACTGTGAGGTGTATTCTGCCCCTTTATAAGCCTTCTTCTCACGTTTCCTTTTATAGTTCCTTGATATTGTGAGTAGTCACGAAAGCGCTTGGAATTCTTCTATTTTTTCATAGTGGTTTTCTTGCATATTTTGATATCACCTGTTTACTGTGATCTTTTGCATATATATATATATATATATATATATATATATATATATATATATATATATATATATATATATATATATATATATATATGTCGTGCCGATTAGGTAAAACTTGCGATTTTGGCTTAAATAGCAACGCTCACCTTGCCATATGAGACAAGTGAAAATTTGTGTATGTAATAATTTCGCCAAAATCATTCTGAACTTAACGAAAAAATATATTTCATTGTGTTTGTTTATTATTAAATTAATGTTAACGTATCTAAAATATATTTAGTTGGGTTAGGCTAAATTAAATTGAGCTTGTTGTAATAAGGTTAGGTAAGTTTTCAAAGTTTCTCTTGGTACAAAATTAAAAATTCTTACATTAACATAAATGAAAAAATATATCTTTAAACGTATAAAAGAAAATTTTAGAAAGGACTTAATTTTAGATGAGTTCTTGCTAATTGACCAGTTTTACCTAATCGGCACGACATATATATATATATATATATATATATATATATATATATATATATATATATATATATATATATATATATATATATATATATATATATATATATATATATATATATATATATATATATATATATATATATATATATATATATATATTTGGAAAATAATCTTCCTAACCCATGCAGGTAGTAAAGAGTGACTCAAATGCTGGGAGTAAGACGCTAGTAACCTCTCTTATGTAAATCTCTAAATGTAAAGAGAATAATTTTTTTAATTTTCTTCTTTTTCAAGAAATCCTCTGTCGGCGGGAAACGGTCGGTGTGTTGATGATGAAATATTGACATAGAAATTACATGTCATTTACTGTTGTACCCGTATCTTGTACCCATGACTGTTGTACCAGTATCTCGTACCCATGACTGTTGTACCAGTATCTAGTACCCATGACTGTTGTACCAGTATCTCGTACCCATGAGTGTTGTACCAGTATCTCGTTCCCATGACTTTTTGTTACAAAATGACACGATATCTATTAGTAATAGACATCTCCAGTGAACACTAGAAAGGGCAGGTGTGGATTTTCTTGCTAGCTCAGTTGAGGGTGTTGTTAGGACTTTAAACTAGGATTAGTTAGAGGTATGGGTTTAGAAATGGAAAATACTGAATGTCGAAATATAGATCTAGGCTTTGATATAAAAAATCTTAACAATAACAAGGACAGTAATAGGTATAGTGGTAAAACAGAATGGAGCAGGAAGGGTAAAGAGAAAGGAGGGTCTTTAAAAGTGTATTATACAAATAGTCGTAGTGCTAGGAATAAGATGGACGATTTGAGATTAGTTGCAAGTGGAAGTGGTCAGAGGAGTGCAAGTGGTTCGTGGTCAGAGGAGTGGCAGATGCAGTTCAATGTGGGTAAGTGCGGGGTTCTGAAGCTCGGGAGTGTCCATAGCCCGAGCACTTGTAGGTTAGATGACGTAGAACTTGGCCATGCAGATTGCGAGAAGGACTTGGGGGTGATGGTAAGCAGCAACCTTAAACCAAGACAGCGATGCCTAAGCGTGCGTAGTGGGGCAGGTAGATTACTGGGATTTATATCAGGAAGTGTTAGCAACAGAAGTCCAGAGGTTGTATTGCAGCTTTATACATCATTAGTGGGGCCTCACCTGGATTACGCAGCTCAGTTTTGGTCTCCATATTGCGGAATGGACATGAATTCGTTAGAAAGCATTCAGCGTGGAATGACTAAATTAATACATAGCATTAGAAATCTTCCTTACGAGGAAAGATTGAAGACCCTAAAATTGCATTCACTTGTGAGACGTGGAATGAGGGGAGACATGATCGAGGTGTACAAGTGGAAGATGGGTGTTGGCAGGGGGGATATAGATGGGGTCTTGAGGATGTCTCTCCAAGAGAGAGCCCGCAATGATGGATTCAAGTTGGATGAGTTTGGATTTGGAAAGGATGTGGGAGGGTGTTGGTTTGGAGGTGGGGTGGTTAATGAGTGGAACAGTCTGCCTGGTGGGGTTATTGAAGCTGAGACCTTGGGTGGTTTCAAATTTAGGTTGGATAAATTCATGAGTGAGAGGGGTTGGATTTGAGTGGGATTCGCGCATGAGTGGGTAGAATTGTCAAAGCTTATTTCTTGGGTAGCATTGAAAATTGGGTTGAGAAAATATTCTGTTAGTGGGACGGATTGTGAAGGACCTGCCTAGTATGGGCCAACAGGCCTGCTGCAGTGTTCCTCCTTTCTTATGTTCTTATGTTCTAGCATCCAGCCTGTTACTGGGCTTTTGCAACAAAGTCAGTATCCTGGTCCAGTTATCCAACATATTATATATCTTAAGAGGATTGCAGCTGATAGGGTACTAACCAACGAAATATATTTAAAAGGTTTATTATCAAAGTTAGCGTCTAGGGTTTCAAAGTAAATAAATGTACATATGATCAGGATGTTCATTAAGTTATAACACTAGGAGGTTAATTAGGAGGTTAGCTCCTACACTGCTCTCATATACAATAATGCTGTGCTGAGGGCACATATATCCATATGACTCTAAAGTATCATCAGGTACAAAGTCATTAATTACAATAATACAGATATATGCAAATAAGAATATATGTGTGTATGAGTGAGCTCCAGGTAACTCTAAGACTCGACTCAACCAGTGACCGACTGAACTTCTCATAAGCTAGCTTCTCTAACAAACTGACAATCAGAACAGCTTGATTGACCAGTAAAATGACCAATTCACAGAACAGCAATATAACAGGCAACATCAACACAGCGTCAGGAACAAGCAGATAGAAAATCGACCCTAACTGGGGACCAACAATAGATCCTCCAAAACAGTCACAAAACTCCCTTTCTACTGAAGCTAGGTTCAGCATAAACAATTCCAAACTGTGACGGTGCACAGATGCCTTATCGAATTAGGTCAGGAGCTGTAGCTAGAGACCTGAGTTGTCTCAGAGTGTCAATGTGACACACAACCCAGAAAAACGTCGAAAATCACTGTCTAGTCTATCCTCTGTGAACAGAGTTACACAGAGTCTTGAGAAGTATGTTTCGTCTCACCACGAACACATACTCTACCACACACAGTGTAAATGGCGAGAAAACAAGCAGAGCGAGAAGAGAGGTGTTGTCTCAACGATGTCCAGCTGCGTAGTTCTCTCGAGGAAGGAGCAGCAGTCACCTCAGGTGTGGAATCACGTGACTTCTCCCAGCAACAAGCCTAGTGTCATAATTTATAATATTACATCCTACATAATAAACATAGCTAAGTCAAATAAATTCAAATATAAGTCAAATAGGTCAAATAATAATATAAAGCACGATATTAACGATTTAGCTATTATCGAGAATATCAGCAATATAAAATTATAGAAAATGGAAAATATACATTATACAATATACATTATAAATTTACATTGGGGCCAAATTCTGGGGACGCAATACTTTTGTACCCGTATCTCGTACCCATGACTGTTGTAGCAGTATCTCGTACCCATGACTGTTGTACCAGTATCACGTATCCATGACTGTTGTACTGTATCTCGTACCCTTGACTGTTGTACCCGTATATCGAACCCATGACTGTTGTACACGTATCTCGTAGCGATGACTGTTGTACCAGTATGTCGTACCCTTGACTGTTGTACACGTATATCGAACCCATGACTGTTGTACACGTATCTCGTAGCCATGACTGTTGTACCAGTATGTCGTACCCATGACTGTTGTAGCAGTATCTCGTACCCATGACTGTTGTAGCAGTATCTCGTACCAATGACTGTTGTAGCAGTATCTCGTACCCATGACTGTTGTAGCAGTATCTCGTACCCATGACTGTTGTAGCAGTATCTCGTACCCATGACTGTTGTACCAGTATCTCGTACCCATGACTGTTGTACCAGTATCTCGTATCCATGAGTGTTGTACCAGTATCTCGTACCCATGACTGCTGTACCCGTATCTCGCACCCATGACTGTTGTAGCAGTATCTCGTACCCATGACTGTTGTAGCAGTATCTCGTACCCATGACTGTTGTACCAGTATCTCGTATCCATGACTGTTATACCAGTATCTCGTACCCATGACTGTTGTACACGTATCTCGTTCCCATGACTGTTGTACTAGTATCTCGTACCCATCACTGTTGTACTGTATCTCGTACCCATGACTGTTATACCAGTATCTCGTACCCATGACTGTTGTACACGTATCTCGTTCCCATGACTGTTGTACTAGTATCTCGTACCCATGACTGTTGTACCAGTATCTTGTACCCATGACTGTTATACCAGTATCTCGTACCCATGACTGTTGTACACGTATCTCGTTCCCATGACTGTTGTACTAGTATCTCGTACCCATCACTGTTGTACTGTATTCGTACCATGACTGTTATACAGTATTCGTACCCATGACTGTTATACCAGTATCTCGTACCCATGACTGTTGTACACGTATCTCGTTCCCATGACTGTTGTACTAGTATATCGTACCCATCACTGTTGTACTGTATCTCGTACCCATGACTGTTATACCAGTATCTCGTACCCATGACTGTTATACCAGTATCTCGTACCCATGACTGTTGTACACGTATCTCGTTCCCATGACTGTTGTACTAGTATCTCGTACCCATCACTGTTGTACTGTATCTCGTACCCATGACTGTTATACCAGTATCTCGTACCCATGACTGTTATACCAGTATCTCGTACCCATGACTGTTGTACACGTATCTCGTTCCCATGACTGTTGTACTAGTATCTCGTACCCATGACTGTTGTACCAGTATCTTGTACCCATGACTGTTATACCAGTATCTCGTACCCATGACTGTTGTACACGTATCTCGTTCCCATGACTGTTGTACTAGTATCTCGTACCCATGACTGTTGTACACGTTTCTCGTACCCATAACTGTTGTAGCAGTATCTCGTACCCATGACTGTTATACCAGTATCTCGTACCCATGACTGTTATACCAGTATCTCGTACCCATGACTGTTCATAAAATCTGACAATGTAACAGTTTTGACTTAGAATGGTAAATTATCCCAGATTTGCGTCATATGTTCGCATGGATTCAGTTGTTATTTCTGGCATCCAGTCTTATAAAATTAGTTTTATTAATAATATTTAAAACCTTATAAACGTGAAACACTTTAAATGTGCAAGACTTTAGTCTGAAAACGGGTTAATAAATATAAAAAATAATATATTTGCATTCTTGCTAAAATTGACGACAGCTCCAGAATTTATACATTTTTTTTTTTAGGAATGGGATGAACTACTTGAAGGAACGTTGATGGATTTTATGAGGACACTAAACTTTACTATGGACATTACCGAGAATTTAGGTGCCATTGATAAGATGCCCAACGGCTCGTTTAAAGGAGGAATAGGCCAGGTTCAACGTAGGGTAAGCTCTTTAAAATTAATGTGAAATACATAATTCTATTTTAAGTTTTTATAATAGATATTAATTTCAATATTTGTTTTTACGAAAATGACTCACTGGCAGGCACAAAGCAGTTCCTTCAGTTCCCTTCCAGGCATGAGCCCCTTCCCCCAAAGGGTAAAATCACTACATGGAAACAGTGAGATACACTCATCATCCATCCAAATGTGAAATCATCTTAGTCAATTAAAAAGTGATGAACAGTGAGATACATACTACCAAGTGCATCAATAGTTTCTCCCACAATAGTGTCTGGCTTGGAGCACCTCTTGAAACTGACGATTTGACGAGAATGAAACAACAAATTGGCAGTCTCGTCACCCACGATGCCTTGTACCAGTCTCGTCACCCACGATGCCTTGTACCAGTCTCGTCACCCACGATGCCTTGTACCAGTCTCGTCACCCACGATGCCTTGTACCAGTCTCGTCACCCACGATGCCTTGTACCAGTCTCGTCTCCCAGGATGCCTTGTACATTCTTACAAAGTGCTTGAGTCTACCCAGGTTGACATATTTCTTAAGATGTGCTCCCACGTATGAGAAACTTATACTGCATGAGTACGAAGGAATCTAGAAGACGGTCAGTGGGACCAAGATACACTTCCAGTCAAACTAGGAAGTATTGGTGTCCGCAAGGCATCACAGAATGCACTATCTTCTTTCCCGTCTTCATACATGGCATCTGGAGATACCTGGAGAGGGTTTCAGGGGGTCAGAGCCCCCGCGGCCCTGTCTGAGACCTGGCCTCGTGATGGATCAGGTCTGATCAATCAGGCTGTTACTGCTGGCAGCACGCAAACCGACGTACGAGCCACAGCCCGGCTAGTCAGGTACTGACTTTAGGTGTCCAGCGCCTTCTTGAAGACAGCTAAGAGTCTATTGGTAATCCCCCTTATGTATGCTGGGAGGCAGTTGAACAGGCAGTGAACTTGTTGCAGCGATTCTTCCTGAACACCTAAGGGACAATGCTGAGTTCGAGACCAAAAGTTCATTGAGGATCATGGATCAGGGATACTCTAACGGACTCTCAAACCAGACTTGCCCTCCCTCCCCAACAACTACAAACAGTCACACTGAGATGACACATTAGTGAAGAATATTGCCTCAACAATGCTTCAAACAGTGAGTGAGAGCTCCTCATGTAAGGGTTTCCTGTTAGCTGTTCCCAATTCCTTTCTTTACACTCGCCGAAACAGACTATCCGCATTGGACTTACTCTTTTCCTTGCGCCTCTATCCTCGCCAAACATACGTGTGTCTGCGGCACTGAATCGGCTGACCGATTCTGGTATCATAATAGTCTTGTTGGCCTTGGATCCGAGGGAAAGTTTGCAAGGCATGAAGAGGTTAATAACATCATCAAGATGAGCCTTGCAATAGCCGGCTGACCAGCAAAGAGGAAGCCACACCAAAACTATGAAGATCTAATAGCATCCAAAGGAGTCCAGATGGAATTACCCTTCAAGCCTGGATGACGGCAAGCAGGTGGTGTGGGACTACACATGTGCATCCACACTGGCTGATACCTATCTCCAGTATTCCAGGGAGTAAAAAGGGACAGCTACCAGCTCCAGGGAGACCCAAAAGTCTAGAAAATATGGTGAACTTCCCCATCATTATATGTTTGCTCCTAAGAGTTCAGTGACCTTTGGCTCAGGAGAAAAGAGCGAATACGCCGAACTATCATAAAATTAAAACGTTTCCAAAAAAATCTTTTATAGAAGAGTAATTTTTTTATTGACAATGAAATAAAAAATTAATTTGTGGACCAAACCTCACTTAGAAACTTCACCTAGAAACCAAACTTAGCAGTTCGGTTTCCATAACAAATTCTTAAACATAGATATATATATTTTTAATAACAATGATACAAAATATTTTATTCTTGGACCAAACCTAATTTAGAAATCTCACCAAACGTAACTTAAACAAGAGTAATATATGTTTAACTAAATTCTGCAATGTAATACAAGATATATTAAGTAAATTTCCTAAATTTTCTTTTAACAAATAAGTGAACTTTAGATTTAAATTCAAATGTACTCCTGTTAACCCTTTTGGGACCTAGTTCCTAGGCCTTTTGTGTATCCATATACTCTTGCGCTACCCTCCACAGGATGGATATCGGGTGCACAATAAACTAGCCTCTTCGGTGGCAAAATCTAATCTAACATAGGTCATTTTGAATTTATTTAAAATGGATGAGGGTCCCCAGTAAAGTTCTAGAGGTGGTACCTCCTATATATTATATATATATATATATATATATATATATATATATATATATATATATATATATATATATATATATATATATATATATATATATATATATATATATATATACAGAATCCTACCATCATGAAAACAGTTTCAGGTTTCTGTTTCACAGACACCGTCAGGACAGTAGTACCTCCCTGGGTGGTTGCTGTCTACCAACCTACTACCTATATATATATATATATATATATATATATATATATATATATATATATATATATATATATATATATATAATATATATATATATATATATATATATATATACATATATATATATATATCTACCCTGAGGTGGTAGACAGCAACCACCCAGGAGGTACTACCGTCTGACAGGTGTCTGTGAAACAGAAACCTGAAACTTTTTACATGATGGTAGGATTGCTGGTGTTTTTTCTGTCTCATAAACACGCTGGATAACAGGTATATCTAGCTACTTCTACTTACACTTTAGGTCACACTACACTGGCATGCACATGCATATATATACATACACACATCTAGGTTTTTCTTCTTTTTCTTGATAGCTCTTGTTCTTTTTATTTTCTCTATTGTCCATTGGGAAGTGGAAAAGAATCTTTCCTCCGTAAGCCATGCGTGTCGTATGAGGCGACTAAAATGCCGGGAGCAATGGGCTACTAACCCCTTCTCCTGTACACATTTACTAAAAAAGAGAAGAAAAACTTTATAAAACTGAGTTGTTTGAATGTGCGTGGATGTAATGCGGATGATAAGAAAGAGATGATTGCTGATGTTATGAATGAAAAGAAGTTGGATGTCCTGGCCCTAAGCGAAACAAAGCTGAAGGGGGTAGGCGAGTTTCAGTGGGGAGAAATAAATGGGATTAAGTCAGGAGTATCTGAGAGAGTTAGAGCTAAGGAAGGGGTAGCAATAATGTTGACGGATCAGTTATGGAAGGAGAAGAGGGAATATAAATGTGTAAATTCAAGGATTATGTGGATTAAAATAAGGGTCGGATGCGAAAAGTGGGTCATAATAAGCGTGAATGCACCTGGAGAAGAGAGGAGTGTAGAGGAGAGAGAGAGAGAGATTTTGGGAGATGTTAAGCGAATGTATAGGAACTTTTGAACCAAGTGAGAGAGTAATTGTGGTAGGGGACCTAAATTCTAAACTAGGAGAAACATGTAGAGAGGGTGTGGTAGGTAAGTTTGGAGTGCCAGGTATAAATGATAATGGGAGCCCTTTGATTGAACTTTGTATAAAAAGGGGTTTAGTTATAGGTAATACATATTTTAAGAAAAAGAGGATAAATAAGGATACAAGATATGATGTAGGGCGAAATGACAGTAGTTTGTTGGAATACGTATTGGTAGATAAAAGACTGTTGAGTAGACTTCAGGATGTACATGTTTATAGAGGGGCCACAGATATATCAGATCACTTTTTAGTTATAGCTACAGTGGGAGTAAAAGGTAGATGGGATAGAAGGAAAATAGAAGCAGTAAGTAGGAGAGAGGTGAAGGTTTATAAACTAAAGAGGAGGCAGTTAGGGTAAGATATAAGCAACTATTGGACGATAGATGGGTTAGTGAGAGTGTACGCAATGGGGTCGAAGATGTATGGGAAAGATTTAAAATGTAGTGTTAGAGTGTTCAGCAGAAGTTTGTGGTTACAGGCGAGTGGGTGCGGAGGAAGAAGAGCGATTGGTGGAATGATGATGTAAAGAGAGTAGTAAGGAGAAAAAGTTAGTTATGAGAGGTTTTACAAAGTAGAAGTGATGCAAGGAGGGAAGAGTATATGGAGAGAAAAAGAGAGGTTAAAAGAGTGGTGAAGCAATGTAAAAAGAGAGCAAATGAGAGAGTGG
>WNWK01056183.1:0-11074 GCA_009830355.1 Cherax destructor
TTTGTGGTCGTTTCAGACTTCCTTAGTGCTTTACAGGCTATCCGTAAAATTGATACACCTCACCCCCTAGTTCTTCGTATCCACCTTTGGTTACGCCGTATCTTTAGCAAGCATAAAAATATTGTCTTTTGTTGGGTCCCTGGTCATGTTGACGTACAGGGCAATGAACAGGCAGACACTGCTGCGCGGTCAGCAGTACATGACCTTCCAGTTTCATATAGAGGTGTTCCTTTCACGGACTATTTTGCGGCCTGACCTGCTGAATAACAAACTTCTTTCTATTAAACCGAGTATAGGTTTCTGGCCTTCTTCTTGTCACCAATGTCGTGGTTGGGAGACTACTCTCTCCCGTCTTCGCATCGGCCACACTCGTCTTACTCACGGGTATCTCATGGAGAGGCTTCCTGCCCCTCTGTGAGCATTGTCAGGTTCCAGTGTCTGTTCGACATATCCTGTTGGACTGCCCACTCTATCAACGAGCACGCAGAATTTACCTCCAACGACGTCTTCGCTCTGCGGCCCTTTCTTTACCTTCCCTTCTTGCAGATGGACCCTCCTTTAATCCTGACTCTCTCATTGACGTTTTGACAGAAACTGACTTACTACACAAACTCTGAAGATTATACCTCTAGCACCTCCCTCAGTCCCTTCTACCTCGATCTCTTGCTACCCTCTATCCCTGCACTATCCACCGTCATCTTGCACTCCATACCCTACTAATCGTCCATCTCCCTCTTACAACCCACTCTCCCTGCATCCTACAATAACCACCAGCGCTGTATAACCCCTGTTGTTTAGCGCTTCTATTTGATTATAATAACAATAATAATTGCATACACAGATTTTCGCTTGTCTTATTCAGCAAGAAGTGTATTGCTATTTAAGGCAAAATCGCAAGATTTACTTATACATACAACATGCAGTGGCCCCCGAGTAACGAGCATAATTCATTACAGAAGCCTGCTCAAATGCCACTTCCTAACCCCTGTGGTTTAGCGCTTCTATTTGATTATAATAGTAATAATAATAAATGCCACTACCGAACGAATTTTCTCCCTTAACCCTTTGGGGGTCGGTGCCGTACTAGTACGTTTTACGAGCAGGGGTTGGTGCCGTACTAGTACGCGTAAATTCTAGCGGCCTCAAATTAAGTGGGAAACGGCTGGTAGCCCTACATATGAAAGAATATTCATGCACAAGTGCTCTGATATTATTTATGCTATTTATACAATGATGCAGCTGTATACATAACAGTAAATCTTCTATTTTTTGAGAATAAAAATTCAAAATGAAAAGCAAAAGTAATGTAAGAGGGGCCTGGAGACGTGACTAATGAACAGAGATGTTATTTTAGTGCCAAGAATGTCTTCCTTTTTTATTCTGGACCCTATTTTAACCCTTGTGGTTTAGCGCTTCTTTTGATTATAATAATAATGGACCCTATTTTGAAATTGGCATCGTTTGAAATTTGTGTGAAATTTGCCAAATTGCCATTTTCTGACCACTATTTTGGGTAGTTGAAATTGGTAAATAGGCGGTTTCTTGTACTCAATCGATAGAAGAAATTGAGTTCTAGCGAAATAGCTATAATTTTAGTAGACTGAAACATTGGAATTTGTCGAAAATAGGGCTCAAAGTGGGTGAAATCGCTGATGCGTAAATATCATCAATACCGCTAACTTCGCGAAAGCATAATTCCGTTAGGTTTCGATCAGATTTCATAATTTTGGTGGCGTTATGATCGGAAAAAGATTCTCTATCATTCCACAAGAAAAAAATTTTTCCAAAAAAATTTCGACCCTAGGAACATGTTTCCGAGAAGGCCTGTCAACCCCCAAAGGGTTAGGGAATAATGTCAAGTAGGTTAGTCCATTTCAGACCCCCAAAAATACACTTACAAAAGCACTTACAATATTGTACTTACATACTTGTACGATTTCCGAGGTGCTCGTAACTCGGGGGTCCACTGTACATAAATACACTTGCAACAGCACTTACGAAAATACACTTACATAAATGTTCGAGTTTGGAGATGCACGAAAACCGAGGGACCACTCTATATATCGTGTAAATTTCAATCTGTTTGATGGTTATGATTGGCTGCAAATAAGCTTAATAATACTCGAAAACAAAGCATTATTGGTCGACTTATTTCGGCAGTTTGCCCTCAAATAACTTACTTCTAGGCCTATCTAGACCTCTGCTGGCCCTCAAAATGACCTTAATAAACAACTACAAATGCTAGGTGACATAACTCTCAAATCAAATTCAAAGAGCTGACACACTGCTAACTTGAAGCTGAAATACTGACTTTTATGTATTTCTGGTTACCAGCAGGTGACCCTTAACACACTCAGAAATAATGTGGGAATCCTCTTGGCTGACAGTGCCTCTTTAAGGGGGGCTCTTTGATGCGGCAAAGAGGCTCTTGGTCTAAGGAATTCAACCCTCTGGTCTCCTTCCTCTGACTGAACTTAAGTACAGTGGACCCTCACTATTCGAACATAATCCGTTCCAGGAGCTTGTTCTTAACACAATGTTTGAAAGGCGATTTAATATTTCCCATAAGAAATAATGGAAATACAATTAATCCGTTCCTGCTGTCAGGAGGCATGACAAAATAGTACTTCACTATGAAGCTATTATCAACTCGACAGCTTATTTATCTATCACAATTCATCTAATATGACATAATATAAATAACATAAAATCCTGATATACACTCTAGAATGAATAAAATATGCAAGTCATTAGGAATGTGGTGGCTGGGGAGGACGGTGGTGGCAGGCATTCTTGGTCCAGCTATGAAAACATCTTCCCATTCTTTCCTCCTTCAGACGTGTTAGTATAAGAGAAAATAGAGTTATTAATGCTAACTGCATTAGATCACTTCCAATCGGCTTGAGGGGTGCCTATCAGAAATGACTCAACTTTTTTATTTGTTTACCGATTGCGCTCATTTTTGGTGTACTATTAGAAGCTTATATCGAAGGAGCTGTAACGAAGTTTCAATAAAATCGGCCAAAAAGCAAATGAACCACGCAAGATTTACTGAAAATTCCTAAAAATTCCACTTAGGAGAGATCTAGGCCGAAGTGGTAGTTGGAAAAGTTGTTTTGACACTTCCTGCTGATAGAACACTTCTAAGTCCATCATGCAGCGTGTACCAATTCTGTAAAGCTTATGTTCATTCTAAAAAAAATAAAGTTTGTAGGTTGCTTGACATTTAGGAAAATATCGGACTTTTATCCCCACACAAATCTGAAAATATTTGGGATACTTCAAAAAGGTGCACGCTACCTTGTAAAGCATTCATTCTTCTATGTTTATTGTGAAAATCACGTCAATTTGTTCATTATTAATCATTGTTTGCCCTCACAAAGGTAAATAACTTACTTCCGATATAATGGCCGAAGCGCGCGGCAGCCCGAGTAGTCAGAAAAAAAAAAAAAATCCCGAAAAAATACTTGTTTTTTTTCCACTGTTTTCATCATCTATGAGTGTCTACTACAGTTTACCATCGCTAGATCCGTTTTCTCTCATAACAGGATGTGAGAATGGGAAAAAATAATCCTTATGGGCGATCTTACCCTCCCTCTACCAGCCGATAGACCGTCATATTATGCCACATATTATTTATTCTGGTGTGTTTTTCATGTTTCTATGCTATTAATATGTCGCCTTATGTCATAATAGATCAATTGTAGTAAGTAAATAAACATTATTATTGATATTAGCGTAAGAAAAGAACAATTTGTTGGCTGGTGTGTGTTGGCCGCTACATCTTAATTTATCCCCTGTCAGCACTTCTTATCCGAGAAGGCCAGAGAAGGCTCCTGATTGGTTCTCAGGCCATATTAGCCCCGCCCACTCTCCTATGATATCAAATGGTTAATTTGTATTATATTAGAGAGAAAAATATAAGAAATTGATAGAAAAAACGGATTTTTTTTTGCCGCATCAGCGTGCATGTCATGACAAGCGCCGACACCATACCTGTTACAAATTACTATAATTCCTTGTAGAAACATCGTATAATGATGAGAATTATACGAGGGAGATGCCAGAAAGATCAGCTATTTTTTGGTAAGAAAAACTAAATTTTCGTATTTTTCCGATTTTTTTTCTCAGCGCGCACACAATGCCAGGGGCCCCTTGACGGAGTGAACAGAAATCATACTTGTCCAGGCTGGTAACAGCAACAACAACTGGTTTGTTTACAGAACTTCAGAACCTTCATTTAATCTTGTTTACTCACCTCGCACTCTACATTAAGACTGCCTCTACCACCACTGCCTCTCACCACTGCCTCTACCACCACTGCCTCTACCACCACTGCCTCTACCACCACTGCCTCTACCACCACTGCCTCTACCACCACTGCCTCTACCACCACTGCCTCTACCACTGCCTCTACTACCACTTCCTCTACCACTGCCTCTCACCACTGCGTCAACCACCACTTCCTCTACCACTGCCTCTACCACCACTGCCTCTACCACCACTGCCTCTCACCACTGCCTCTACCACCACTGCCTCTACCACCACTGCCTCTACCACCACTGCCTCTACCACCACTGCCTCTACCACCACTGCCTCTACCACTGCCTCTACTACCACTTCCTCTACCACTGCCTCTCACCACTGCGTCAACCACCACTTCCTCTACCACTGCCTCTACCACCACTGCCTCTACCACCACTGCCTCTACCACCACTGCCTCGCACTAAATGAACAAACTATAAACAATTATAATTAAGTGTGAAATGTCTAGATGAGCGTGCAGGGTATTGTTCTCTCGAGTGTAAACAACGCGGGACTGGCTCTCCACGCCTGCGCAGTGAGGCACCCAAGCACCTGGGCAGACAGGTCATGGGCGCACTTGTTCGAATCGCGATATTTTGTTCGCATGGCGATATCGATTTTCTTGTTCTAATGACGATATGTTCTATTGCCGAGCTGTTCGAATAGCGGGGGTCCACTGTATTCCCCAATCCTCCCTTCCCTATCCCATCCTTCCCATCCCTCCCTTTCCTCCCAACCCTCCCCTTTCCCCATCCCATTTGTAATCTCTGGGGTCCTCCCCTCTGGCATTACAGTTTCTAGGTAGGGGGTAGTGTGCTGGGGTTCATCCCACTCCATGGAGTCCCTCGGGGGTGGTGTAGTTTCTCATGGAATCTGAATTGTCTGGAGGTGCCCTGCTCCCGGATTTCCGAGAAGTGGGTGGGGTGTCCTTCAGATGATGGGTGTATCTCCAGAGGCTGCCTGTCGGTTCTGGGATGTGACTGCTGAAGGAGGTATGCTTTGTGGCGGGTTTCCAACCACCCTTTCTTTTGTCCGCCGAGGTGGCTCGGTAGATGTGAGGTTGCTCTCCCAGAGCACTGGTTTACTGGCGTGATGTGTAGGGTATGGCACTGGTTCCATGCTGTATCTTCACTCCTTGTGGGCTCAAGGCTCTCTCTGATGAGGGGACGAACTTACGGCCTTTCCATGCCTTCTAGTGACTGTCCCTCCGCTGTCCCTCTTTTTTCTTTCCTTCTTTCTTTTTTCTTTAAAATAACAAGAAAGAAGCATCACTATCATGGAGTCTTCATTCTGTGATAACCCTCCTCCTCCCAGGTCCCTTTCTGTTCCCACATTTTATTCTGACCCGGCTGTGTTATTGGACCATTCTCTAGACTCTTCTTGTACCTCTGTACCTTTTGCTGGTGACACTTCGTCACCTGCTCCAGGTGCTGAGGTGCCACCTGTTTCTGTAAATGCCTCTGCCTCTTGCATGCCTTTAACAATGCGTCCGGCTTCCCCGAATATGGTACGATGGTGTATGGATCACCCACCTCCCTCAGGTAAGACCACCCAAGGTACTATATACTCCTAAATATTCCAGACCACCTACTGACGATGGTTCTTCGATATCTGCCCAAAAATGTCCTATGCGACACCCACTTCTATTGTGCACCATGTTTACAAGTACACGGTGAACTAAATTCTTTTTCCTACAATCGACATCCCCAACTGATTATCTTTCTGCTCATTGTACTGGTAAAGCTCTTTTACGATACATTGGCCAAAATATATCCTTTCATGCTCTTCGAAGCGGTAGGTGCATCGTTACAGTTCAGAATTCAGAACAAGCTTATGATCTTTCCCTTATAACTTCCATAGATAACATTCCAATCACAGTTCATAAGCATGCTACTCTCAATTCTTGCAGTGGTATGGTAGTTTTACCACATACCATTATACAGAGTGATTTTCTGTCTTGCGGCGATGATATTTTAAAGCAATTAGCCCTTCAGGACCTTCCTATACTCGAAGTGGATACATACGTCCTGCCTGCTCGCAGGTGGAGGCGCTTTCCCAGTAATACAACACAGTGCAAGACAATACAAACCCCTACTCTTCAGAGACCTAAACCTACTCACCATACAGAGCACTCACACCTACTATTGTGCAACCTACATTTACAGAATCATAAATTCTAATATTAACCCTGAGCTAAAACATTTTCTTGATAGTTGCAACAGGACACAGACACAATACCAGACACAAAAATCTTTATGACATTCCCCGTGTCCGGCTAAACCTTTACAAAAATTCAATGTACTTAAAAGGGCCTAAAATCTGGAACTCCCTGCCTGAAAACTCTAGAACCACAGATTCAACCGCCATTTTCAAAACTACCATTAAAAAGCATCTCATCTCCCTAACACACCTCATCATCAGCTAACCAATTGAAAACCACCTAATTCTCTTTTTGTATCATGAACACATCCAAAACAATATAGAGTGGACCCCTGGTTTATGTAATTAATTCGTTCCAGAGTGCTGTTCAAGTGCCGTTAATAAACGAATTTGTTCCCATAAGGAATAATGTAAATTAGATTAGTCCTTTTAGACCCCAAAAATACACTTATGAAAGCACTTACAAAAATACACTTAAATAATTGTTCGAGTTTGGAGCAGTACGTAATCCGGGTTACCACTGTAGTCCTACTCTCATTAACTGTAATATTTCCCTAATTTATACTTACACCCACCAAATGACTGTAAACATAAAATTCCTAATATAGCTATTGCCTATTAAATCTTAAGTTAGTCCCAAGTTTGCCTAAAATCATGCCAAGACAAATCCAATCACTAAATCTACCCTTTGTAATATTGTTATATGATTTGTACTACCTAACTATATTAAATAATTGTGTATGTACCTAATTAGGTATGTATCTAATTATGTTGAAGAATTGAGACACTTATGCAATATATGGGAATCTTTATTGAAGAAATGTTTCGTCACACAGTGGCTTAATCAGTCCAATACGAAGCAGGAAGGTGTAAGGAGAGGAGGAGTTTGAGGTTATCAGTCCCTCAGCCTGGAATCGTTGTGTTCAGTCCATCACTCTTGTAGGAAGTATAGCATAGGGCCAGAGAAGTGGTCCTATATCAATATAGAGTAAGAATTAGTATTAGTCTGCCCGAAATGCCTAGGCATGCTAGTGGCCTTTGTAATTAATATTTTGTGGTATGTAAACCACACATTGTAAGCTTTACAAGGAAATAAAGATTTTGATTTGATTTGATATCGCCCGCTTAACCTTCGACTGCCGTGAACTCCTGTCCTCCATTTATATTGCAGGCCATCGCCTAGACGTCCGTAAAGTAGTCCCTACTCCCCAACAGTGTCGTAATTTCTGGCGCTTTGGACACCCTGCTAAATACTGCAGATCTGCGGCGGAGTGCCCGGTCTGCGGTGCTGCAGATCATGTCAATACATATAATAATAATAATAATAATAATAATAATAATAATAATAATAATAATACTTTATTGAGACATGGTACAATAATACATGGTAGACAAGAAATATAGTAATGAGATGTACATGCCAAAAGCCCCTAATATGCTGTGCATTGCGGGCATTCTTAGGTCTACTTAATTCTAGACTACATGGTAAAAAGTTATGGTTGATAATTTATAAAATAAGTATAATTGCGTATCTAAGTTATAAAGTTTGAATATAAGTTGAACATATAAATTAATTGTAGCAATGCAACTAATTGAGTGAGATAACAATTTAAAACAATTAGTTGCATTGCAGTACAGTTTACGTGGTCATTATAATGTAAATGTTATGGAAATAGCTTAGTATGTATTATTCATAACAGGTTTTTACATTTAAGTGATTAGTCAGGTTTTTACATTCTACTTTGTTGGGAATGTTTGATATTGAGCATTTAGTTTTGGGTGAGAAGGTGGTTTTTTAGCATTGTTTTGAAATGGGGTACAGGCAGGGTTTCTTTGGCAATGACAGGTAATGAATTCCAAATTTTCGTGCAGTCTTCCCCCCTGTTATCTCAATTGCAATGCATCTCATCCTTCTTTTTCACACCATTGTCAAGTCTGTCATAATGAACAAGAAATCTGTGTGCAGCCAGAAGTAACAGCCTGGTTGATCAAGCCCTGATCCAGCATGAGGCCTGGTCACAGACCGGGCCGCGGGGACGTTGGCCCCCGGAACTCTCTCCAGGTTAAGGAGAGTAAAGGCCTTATGGTATGGCTGTCTCTCAGCTCCACCCTCAGGAAAATCTTCCTCATGTTCCTTATTCTCACATAGCTTGGAGACCTCCAACCTAGACGGTCCTCCCACCTACCATTATTATTATTATAATCAAAAGAAGCGCTAAAACAAAGGGGTCATACAGCGCCGCAGGGGAAAGTAGGATGCAGGAAGAATGGATTGTAAGAGGGAGAGCGGTGATTAGTAGGGTATAGAGTGTAGTAGGGTAGTGGATAGTGCAAGGATAGAGTATAGCAAGAGATTGAGGTAGAAGGGACTGAGGGGAGTGCTAGAGGTATAAACTTCAGAGTTTGTGTAGTAAATCAGTTGCTGTCAAAAAGTCAATGAGAGAGTCAGGGTTAAAGAAGGGCCCATCGGCAAGAAGCGAAGACGTCGTTGGAGGTAAATTCTGCGTGCTCGTTGATAGAGTGGGCAGTACAACAGAATATGGTGAACAGACACTGGAACCTGACAATGCTCACAGAGACGGACATGAGCCTCTCCATGAGATACCCGTGAGGAAGACGAGTGTGGCCAATGCGAAGCTGGGAGAGTGTAGTCTCCCAACCTCGACATTGGTGACAAGAAGAAGGCCAGAAACCTATACTCGGTTTAATAGAATGAAGTTTGTTATTTAGCAGGTCAGACCAGGGTTGTTGTCAACGGGTGCGAAGGTGGGTAGCAATGACCTCAAAATAGTATGTGAATGGAACACCTCTATATGAAACTGGAAGGTCATGTACTGCTGACCGCACAGCAGTGTCTGCCTGTTCATTGCCCTGTACATCAACATGACCAGGGACCCAACAAAAAACAATATCGTTGTGCTTGCTAGAGATACAGCATAACCTAAGTTGGATATGAAGAACTAGGGGGTGAGGTGTATCAATTTTACCGATAGCATGTAAAGCACTAAGGGAGTCTGAAACGACCACAAATGGTGACACAGGCATAGATGCAATACGGATAAGTGCCACAAGAATGGCATACAATTCAGCCGTAAATATGCTAGCCGAGGGTAATAGATGCCCTCACACGACACTCCGGGAATACTGCTGCGAATCCGACACCGTCAGATGACTTTGAACCATCGGTGAACGGAAGTGGTCTAGAAAAAAAAAGCGAGAAGCCGCTGTAGGAAGTTGGACTTTCGCGCAAGGTAGAGGAATAGAACAGACATGGACAGCAGGAACTTCCCAAAGGGGTCCTCTTTAAGGGGGGCTCCTTGTCAAGGTAAATAGGCTATCGGTCTGAGGAATTGGACCTCTTGGTCTTCTTCCTCAGACCGAACTTAATTACCCCCCAATACCCCCTCCCCTTTCCCATCTTCCCCATCCTCCCTTTTCTCTTTCCTCCTCCTCCTCCTCCTCATCACTCCCTTATTCCCTTCCATTTTTATCCTGGGAGCTTCTCTCCACAGGCATTCTAGTTCCTAGGTAGGGTAAAGGGTACCGTGGTCCATCCCATTCCGTTGAGGTTCTTGGCGGTGGTGTAGTTTGCCGTAGAATCTGGATCACCTGGGGATGTCCTGATCCCTCTCCAGTCTCCCGGGGGGGGGTGGCTTTGGGTATCTTTCGGGCAACATGTGTATCTCTGGAGGCCACCTTTCAGATTCCAGGGGTGGTGGTCGAAGGAGGTATGCTTTGTGGCAGGTATCCGGCCACCCTCTCTTTTGTCCGCTGAGGTGGCTCGGTGGATGTGAGGTTGCTATCCCGGATTGCTGGTTTACTGGCATGAAGGGTAGGGTATGGCACGGGTTCCATGCAGCATCTGCACTACTTGTGGTGTTGAGGTCCTTCTAGGAGCTTTTCCTCCACGTTCCCCCCTTTTTTTTCTTCTTTTTTTTTATTTTTATTTTCTTTCTTTTTTTTTTTCTTAAAAACAAAAAGAAAGAAGTAACCTAACCATGGATGCCCTAATTGGTGAACCTACCCCTGGGCCCCTTCTTGATACCTCACCCAGTTCTGACCCTACCTCGTAAATGGACAACTCTTCAGACACCTAATACCCCTGTACCTCTTACTGGTGCTGGTTCGTCACCTGCTTCAGGTACCAGGGTTCCGACCGGCCGTTTTGACATGTCTGACCTTCGCTCTTCTCTGACCTTGATTCCGGTGCGGCACTTTTTGGATTGCTCGCCCGTCACACGTTGGACAACCTTCGGTCCCACATCCAAATGACCAAGACCCTTACATGATGATTCGACACTTCCTTCTCATTCATTTCAGAAACGACCAGCACATCACGCACTCCCCTTAAACACTTTGTTTCACACTTCTCAATGGACAAAGTTTTTCACTCCAGGACCGACTTCTCCTAATACCTATCTTTCCGATCATAGTATTGGTAAAACATTCCTACGCCATGTAGGTAAAGATATCTCATTTCACGCTCTCAAGAGCTTCAGTAGCATCATCACGGTCCAGAATGCTGGCCAAGCTCGCAATCTTTCTCTCCTTACGACCATAAATACTATTCCTATCACTATTGACAAACATCATTCTCTCAATTCTTGTA
>WNWK01056184.1:0-11073 GCA_009830355.1 Cherax destructor
AGACTCTGGTCTAACTCCGACTGTCTGGTTTCCCCCCGTGTGGCCCCCCGGGGGTGAAAACTTGTTGGTTCTGGTGGTCTTAACCCCCTTTTTAACTTTAATGTTTTTTTTGCATGTCTACCCTTGTCTGAGCAGCTTTGTACTTTCCCACCCAGTGGCCCATATGCCCTGGTACCCCTTCTTACCACTGATACGAGGTTCCCTGGGTTTAATGACAATCTATCCCCCTCTTTATTTTTACCCCATAAAAGCGTCCCCCCAAGGTGGCTGAGTGTCCATCACTCTCTACTTGGTTTGGCTTTAGTTTGATATCTTTATTTCCCCCCTTACCCATCCTGTGGGCGGTAGTAAAAAGATTACAGAGGTACATAATGGGTCCAGGGACTGGACCCCCAAATTTATAGCTGAGCAAGTTACAAAAATGAACTCAGAGGGTACAATCATGACAAGTTAAAAAAAGGGATTTAGATTACAGAGGTAATATAGGGCCCAGAGACGGGGCCCCCAAAAGGGTTTAAAAATAGCTGAACAAGGTCAATGGTAATGAATTCACTAGTAACAAGGTAATGAATCATGTAAGAAAATTTTTTACGTCTGCAGGGTTGACTCATGAACAAATTAAAACAATGGCAATCATTAGTCTACACCCAGCCACAACTGTAATGAGTTATTGGTGCAAATTTTAATTTTTTGGGTCAAACACACAATAATATACACATCATAAAAAACACACACACACATACATGTATATACATACACACATATACATAAAACATATATAATACACCAAAACAAAAAACGTGTTCTTTATTTAAAAGGGGGCAAGTCGGGGGTTTTTTCCCCGAATGGTCTGTAAATACCACTGTGGATAAAATCGACATATCTTAAACATTTCTGGTGAGTAGTCTCGTTAAATTAAATTTTTTTCCCCCAGTACATTTGACGCAGGGGTGAAAAAACCAACGGGTTTCCTTTGGGCCATCTGGTGGTGGTGTTTTAATGAAAGAAAAATTTTTGGCCGGGGGGGCGGTAGTGACACCCAAAGTCTGCTTATTTTGTTGGATGCACCATAGACATTGGCTCCCCCTGCATGATGGGAATGATGATAGATGGACTGACGGGTTTCAATCTCCCTGAGTCTTAAGTCAATAAAATTCAGTTGAAGTTCTTTTCTATTATTGTTCTCAAACTGCTAACTGACAACCCAAGGCTTACCTGTCGGTTCATCAATTACACTAACATTCTTATCACTCCCCCCCAGCTATCGTGGTGTCAGCTTCCCCCTCCTCTGGTTTTGGGGGAATTCATGAGGAATTCTCCCAAGATGATATACCCCGGGGCGGGGAAAATTTTTTTTGGGGGGTTTTTTTTCCCCTTCCCTTTAACTTTTTTTTTCCCTTTTCGTTAACCGGAATCCCCCAAAAATTTTTTTTTTTTCCCAAAAACCCTTTCCCCAAACCATTTCCCTGATTTTTCCCCCCTTTTGGAAAATTTTGCCCGGGGCCTTCCAACTTCCACCAATTCTTTTAAGGGCCTTGTTATTTCGGGTTGTTTCGGATTTTTCCCTTCACAACACCCCCCACTTAGGTGGGCAGCAACTCGGGTTCTCACTCAGATTAGAGACTTTGCCCACACTAATCCGCTGGCTACCACTTCAGGCTCGGACTCCCTTTTTTCTCTACTGGGAAATCCCAAGCCTGGGGTTCCCTTAAATTTTGTGACATAGTGCAGTATGGTGCTTCCTTTCCGGAATTATGGGACTCTGAAAGATGTGACCCCAAAAATTTTGTCTCATGTCCCCCCCCAAAACCTTAAGATTTTTTTTTTTTTTTTTTTTTTTTTTCCACCAAATGGCTAGTTTTTTGACCCCCTATCCCCTCCTGTGGACGGGGGCAAAAGCATATGGATACACAAAGGCCAGGCACAGGCCCCAAAAGGGGTTTAAAAATTTACATTTGGGATATCCATTTCAATTATCTGTTACAAGCAGGTATCTTATTTTGAAAAGATATCTTGAAAGTCCCTAGGTTATTATATTGTCTATCTCTTTTCCTCAATGGGGCACAATTAAGCAAAAGTGTTCCCCAGTGACCCTATGCCCCGATCCCTAATTTATTTTTTTTATTCATCTGTTCCCCAAATGTCAAAATTGTAGCCCAAAATAATATACAAATTAACGTTAATTTCCAAGGCCCCCCATCCCCTCTTGGCATTATCCGAGCACAATAGGCCCTTTATGGAAATTTAATTTTTTTTATTTAATTATTATTGTTACAACAAAAATTTTGGAAATTTTTTAAAAATAAAAAATTTTTTCCCCCAAAAAAGAAAATCTTACATTCCCCATAGGGTTTTTATCTGTTATTTTATTTCAATAAGTGGCAATTCAGCACATAGTGTTCAAGACGTGACCATATCCCCGATCACATAATTTCTTTTTTTTTATCATCATCTGTGTATCTCCCAAACTGCCCAAAAACTTGTAAACCCGGCCTGGCCACTAAAAAATATCCCGTCTGTTTTGCAAGTTGCTCCATAAAATACTTATCTACATTCATGTTATCATAGTGGGTTATAGATCTCTCAGGCTTCTAACTGCATTCCCATAGCTATCATTTTATTATTTATTTTCTCCTAATATTATTCCTAATGCTAGACACAGATATACCAAAGTTATATTCTACATTCTCCTTATGGGTGCTTTTCTTGGCTAACATATCAACTTTATCATGAAGGAGTAATCCAATGTGTGACGGAATCCATAGCAAATGTACTTTAATTCCTTTGTCCCGGATTTTTGAGTATCTATACCTGGCTTCTCCAATGAGCATGCTGTTAGAGTCATTATAGGAGTCAAGAGCCATCAATGATGACATAGAATCAGTAATAATGATAGAGTCAAGCTCAGTGTCATAAGTTAGCTTTAATGCCATAAGGATTGCAAACAATTCAGTTTGCAGTGTAGACGCCCAGTTGTTAATTCTTATGCCTAGTTCAAAAAAATTATTATTGTTCTTAACTAGGGAGGTGGCAACCAGAGCAGATGCAGCCCTGCCAGAAGACTCCTGTTTAGATCCATCAGTGTATATAACTTGAGATAACTTATTACTACCAGCAACACCTTAAGCATAGCTGCAACTCCTTTAGTCTCTGCCGCCTACTGCTCAGTGTTGTATACCGAGAACAACTCGTGCTAGTGTGTTCGCCTTCGCAGAACACGCATATTCTGGTACGAGTGTCTCTGAGGGTCTGCTTAGAGGTCCTTGTCTTAGACACTTCTTTGCCATAGTACACCCCAATGTTAGTTTTATGAGCTTTAAATTGATCTCCCGAGTTTTCTGAGTAACTAACTGTTTGTTTATGTGATGATGGCGGTGACTCTTCTCTCTCACCTATACTCAGGTGAATCACGATATCGCCCAACCCCTCAACAGTCTTTTATACTGTGAACCGGTTAGTCCTATACTTCAAATGTAACTCATGTACTGTAATGCTAGCTAGTTTCCTCTGAATCGTCTGACTGACCATCCATTCCGATCCACCCCAATCATGTAAATCTTTGAGACTATTTGTCAAACTCATGACTTCGATTCGGAACTTCTCTAAGCTCTGACGGTCATGACTACAAACCTCAAGATCGGACAATCGATAAAATATAGCTATCATTATCTCCTCTGTGTTGCCATACGCATTCTTTAGTTGATCCTTGGCATGTTGATAATTAATATCAGTGATTTGGTAATGCCGGACCAAGTCCAGGGCTTTACTCTTGAGCTGTGAACGTAAGTACTGTAGTTTGGTGGCATCTGACAAATCATCCCTGTCATCTATCTGGGATTTAAACTGATCCCAGAAAGCAATGTACTCTGTCAAGGTTCCGTCGAACATTGGTAAATTCAATGTAGGCAATCTGGGTAACATTCTAGGAGGACTGTGGTGGCCTGTCGCCCTGTACTATTATTTGTTGCCTCTGCTATATCAGTCTTCAATGTTTTCACTAACTTTTTGCAGAGCCTCATCTCCACTTTACATTCAGCCGCGTGCTTGTCGTATTCCTCCTGAACTGCTTCAACAATTTCCACAGACTCACCTGATGCATAGGCTTCTGCCTCATAACGTAGATAGGATGTCTCAAAGGCTCATAGCTTTCCCTCTAAAAGCTCTAAGCACTTTCTTAGATCTTGACAGTCTACATCGTCGGTTAGTCTCATATCTCGGCACTCCCTACATGCCTTGATTATGCATCCCTTGTGGGCGTTCATAGATCGCTTTAGCTTGATTAGAGCTGGAACAGGAACTTTCTGATTCTCCTCCGTCATTGTTGTGGTTCAGTTAAGAGTTCGTCACAAATTTATACTTTAATTAGCCCACCCCACAGCACAATATGGTATTAGGTGAGAATAAGTGATTCCCAAAGCTCCTCAACAAGCTTGACGACTTTCTTTACATATATTAAATGTACACTTTTAGTCCTCAAACCCAACTAAAATGTATATTGGTATGAAAGCTTAACCTAGCAACTCCCTGTACACAATAGTAAATAGTTACAGGACTTAAGCTAGCAAATCACAATTAAATGAATCAAATACAATAAAATTCACACAGTAAAAAATGTAGTCTTTGCAAATTAAATTCACTTGGATAACACCAAATAAATTCAGTAATTCAACTTATAAACAGTAAATAAATAATATTGTATAATTAGCTTTGGCTTAACTGAGCCTAGATTGTTTAATTATTGTAGTTAGTTGGAGAAGGTAACTCCTAGCCTAACTTTATAACTGTTGAAATTAGTGTGCAACTAGCCTGAATCTAGCTTGCAAGGTAAATGATAACTAGGTTAAATCTGACCTAGCTGTTATAACTGTTATAAATATTGCAGAGGCCTACCCTAACTGTGGCTGCCTTGCAATTCACTAAGTAATTAAATACACAAGTTTCCTAACCTGGCTTACTTGTAATCACTGTAAATAAATAACTTCTGATTAGTTAGCTTAAACTAGCCTGAGTAAGTCTTGGGCCCGGGTTCGATTCCCGGCGGGTGGAAACATTTCGACGTGTTTCCTTACACCTGTTGTCATGTTCACCTAGCAGCAAATAGGTACCTGGGTTGTTAGTCGACTGGTGTGGGTCGCATCCTGGGGGACAAGATTAAGGACCCCAATGGAAATAAGACAGACAGTCCTCGATGACGCACTGACTTTCTTGGGTTATCCTGGGTGGCTAACCCTCCGGGGTTAAAAATCCGAAGAAATCTGATCTTATCTTATCTATTCCACATCTCGGTTATCGAAGGACCATATAGAAATTTGTCTTGGGACTGCCTTCTTGTAAGCTGCACTGGGCAAGCACTGTTGACACCGACACTCTGAGACGCTTCTCTCAGACTTACAAGTGGCTATGGGACAAATTTCTAGCTGACTGCAGTAAAAGAGAATTCCCCACTACATGCACGATTATGAAAGGGTTTAACTTACTTGATGGAGTGGACATGTGGCTCCTAGTCTTCCTAAGCTATAACCCCCTCCAAACACCATATGAAGGGAAGAGCCTTAATCTGCAAATTAAGTGGTAATTAGTGTCCTGCCTGCACCTCAGAGTTCCCTGGTTTAAAGGATATCCCTTAAGCAATATATGCAGTAAGTGACACTAGCTTCTAGACTAATACTTAAAGGGGATTGCCCACAATTATTACCTTATAGTGGGCATTCGCCCGCTTATAACCCACAACTCCGAATATCGCCGGCCAGCTTTACTAAGAGAAAAGCAGAGTATATTATTTTACTGCGGGGGCCTGGGCCAGAGACGAATCCACAGTATGTCAGGAAGCCTCTGTGATTCTTGGTTCCCAGGCAAGTATTTTGAAGACACGTGGGGGACCGAGCTCTAGCTCTTAGTACCCTGTTAACACCACGATGTCCAAGTCAAGAAGAAAGAAGTGGCGCTCTCTCCCGCTTAGATTCAAGTGTGGAGCTGCCAGTTCTCTCTAGCTACATAACCTAATGCTCGCCTATTCAGGCCTTAAAACTACCTATGTTAGGGTGCTAGAGCTACATTATTAATATCTAACGTTGCCTCAATAATCCTAATATTAGTTGCTAACTGTACAAACTTTCCTAGGAGAATAAATCTATCAATTAAAATGTACACAATTGTTACCTCCGCCAACTTGAATGTGTGTGTATGTTTTGGTTGGGTGTGTGGGTTCATAAACTCCGAGGGCCTATCCGTGGTATGTCTACGGCTCCATACGGCTCACTTACCTGTGGAACTTGAGTGACTCAAAAAAGTTTCCACAGGCTTGGCATCCCTGGTTTTGAAGGTTCTCATTATCCATCCTGTCATTTTTCTAGCAGATGCGATTGCTACGGTGTTATGGTCCTTGAAGGTGAGATCCTCTAACATGATCACTCCCAGGTCTTTGACCTTAGTTTTTCGCTCTATTGTGTGGTTGGAATTTGTTTTGTACTCCGACGAGATTTAAAATTTCCTCACATTTTCCATATCTGAGTAATTGAAATTTCTCATCATTGAACTTCATATTGTTTTCTTCAGCCCATTTAAAGATTTGGTTTATGTCTGCTTGGAGTCTTGCAGTGTCTTCAACGATGGACACTGTCATACAGATTCGGGTGTCATCTTCAAAAGAAGACACGGCACTGTGGCTTATATCCCTGTCTATGTCCGATATGAGGATGAGGAACAGGATGGGAGCGAGTACTGTGCCTTGTGGAACAGAGCTTTTCACTGTAGCCACCTCAGACTTTACTCTTTGTGTTCTACTTGTTAGGAAATTATAGATACATCTACCCACTTTTCCTGCTATTCCTTTATCACGCATTTTGTGTGCTATTACACCATAATCACACTTGTCAAAGGCTTTTGCAAAGTCTGTGCATATAACATCTGCATTCTGTTTGTCTTCTAGAGCATCCAGGACCTTGTCATAGTGGTCCAGTAGTTGGGACAGACAGGAGCGACCTGCTCTAAACCCATGCTGCCCTGGGTTGTGTAATTGATGGGTATCTAGATGAGTGGCAATCTTGCTTCTTAGAACCCTTTCAAAGATTTTTATGATATGGGACGTTAGTGCTATTTGGTCTGTAGTTCTTTGCTATTGCTTTACTGCCCCCTTTGTAGAGTGGGGCTATGTCTTTGTTTTTAGTAACTGCGGGACGACCCCATTGTCCATGCTCCCTCTCCATAGGATGTTAAAAGCACCTTCTTGCAGTTCTTGATGAACACAGAGTTCCATGAGTCTGGGCCTGGAGCGGAGTGCATGGGCATGTTATTTATTGCCTTTTCGAAGTCATTTGGCATCAGGGTAATGTCAGATAGGCATGCATCTGCCAAGTTCTGTGGCACTCTCATAAAAAGTTTATTTAGGTCTTCGACTTTCAGTCTGGTTAGAGGCTCGCTAAAAACTGAGTCATACTGGGACTTTAGTAACTCACTCATTTCCTTGTTGTCATCTGTGTAGGACAACATCCCAATACTGGATGTTGTTCTCGACTTTGATTTGGCATAAGAAAAGAAATACTTCGGGTTTCTTTCAATTTCATTTATGGCTTTTAGTTCTTCCCTCGTTTCTTGATTCCTGTAAGATTCCTTTAGTCTTAATTCGATGTTTGATATTTCTCTGACCAGTGCCTCCCTACGTATTTCAGATATATTAGCCTTTTGTAGCCGCTCCGTTATTCTCTGCCTTCGCCTGTATAGGGAGCGCCTCTCTCTTTCTAGTTTACATCTTCTCCTTTTCCTTAAGGGAATTTGCCTTGCACAAACCTCAAGTGCCACAGAGTTTATTTGTTCTAGACATAGGTTAGGATCCGTGATGCTTAGGCTATCTTCCCAGTTTATATCATTTAGGACTTGGTTTACTTGGTCCCACCTTATGTTTTTGTTATTGAAGTTGAATTTGGAGAAGGCTCCCTCGCGACTAATCACATTTTGTCGATGTATTTTTCTAGCTTGTGTTCCAGGGAGTACAGGTCAAGGGACTTCAAAATTTCCCAGTAATTAAGGTGCTTTATCGTACTTATATGTGCAGTGAAAGTTATCTGTATATTCTCCAGGTCTGAAATTTTACCTGCCTTGAAAGGGGCTGTTAGTGTATAGCAATATTCCAGCCTAGAGAGAACAAGCAATTTGAAGAGAATTATCAAGGGCTTGGCATCCCTAGTTTTGAAAGTTCTCATTATCCGTCCTATCATTTTCCTAGCAACTGTGGTAGATACTTTGTTGTGATCTTATATTATTATTATTATTATTATTATTATTATTATTATTATTATAAAAAATGAAGTGCTAAACTTGTGATCTTTGAAAGTGAGATCCTCTGACATTCTAACTCCCAGGTCCTTCACATTAGTTTTTGTATTACTTTTATTTGTTATTTGTGTTTGCTACCTTTCTACTATAAATCTTATTAATTATAAAAAAATGGCTACCTCTCTTTTGTAATAAAGTAAAATAATGAATAATTAAAGTTCACCACTGCATAACCCATGTCTAGTTTCAAGTAGTGAGTAAACATTAACATTAGTCTGCCTGGAATGCTCAGCATGTTAGTAGCTTTCTTTGTACTTAATATTTTATAACATGTAAATCACACATTGTTTACTGTGCAAAGAAATAACTACTGATCTGCCACTGCCCATAACTATGCCTACATCTGAATTTGGAGATGAACATGTCACTCTTCCCAATACACACATCTACAACAGTCAGACGGACACCACACATGTAACCTCCTTGGAAGCTGGAAATGAGTCAGATGCACAGGACCCACCCACAATGAATGATGAGGCAATCATGCCACAGGCTCCATAAGAGAACACTAATTTAACCAAGGTTCCTGTTGGGGTGATGGGTGTTGAAGAGGGAACTAACTCAGAAGAGCCTTCCTCTGGAGAGTCATTTGATTCGCCTGACCCTCCTCAAATTATAATAAATTTGCAGAAACAAATTGAGCATCTTGAACAGATGCTGACAAGTTTAATAAATATATGCAGTCAAGATGATGCTCCTGAGTGCGTTGATGATGTCAAAAGTGCATCAACAATCTCGGTTCAATTTCAAGCCATTTGTAAGAAAGAAGCCCATGAATCTTGGCTTCAAAACTTGCCTTGGAACTGCCTGGCAAGATGCCGAAAAATGCTTAGAGTAAAAGGTTCTGAAGATAAACACGTACAAACTATGCTATTTGCTCTTAAGTGTCTGTACACTGTAGGCAAAACATAATAGTCTTACCATCTTATGAGCAAGAGATTGTAATAACTCGCTACAATGGATAGATTATAAATCTTTTCATGGAACATTGCTTCCATCAGGAAGCGGTTGCCTGACTTACATCATATTAGTGCAACCAAGAATATTGATGTCATCTGTTTGCAGGAATGTAGACTGAAAGAAGGAGAACCTCCACCAAAGTTGTCTGGATATGCAGCTTATAACTTAAGGTCAACCAACTGTTGTGTGATGTATGTCAGAAAGAACTTGCCACATTCACCCTTTGTAACTTGTGAGTTCATTACCTTTGTGACTTGTGAGTTCATTACCTTTGTAACTTGTGAGTTCATTACCTTTGTAACTTGTGAGTTCATTACCTTTGTAACTTGTGAGTTCATTACCTTTGTAACTTGTGAGTTCATTACCTTTGTGACTTGTGAGTTCATTACCTTTGTAACTTGTGAGTTCATTACCTTTGTAACTTGTGAGTTCATTACCTTTGTAGCTTGTGGGTCCATTGCCTTTGTAACTTGTGAGTTCATTACCGTTGTAACTTGTGAGTTCATTACCTTTGTAACTTGCTCAGCTATCAAAACTTTGGGGTCCAGTCCCTGGAACAATTATGTACCTCTGTAATCTTTTGACTACCGCCCACAGGATGGGTATGGGGTGCATAATAAAGATATCAAACTAAAAAACACATTCATTCCTTACCCTGCAGAGTCGAGTAAACATGCAGTATCATGGTGTCAGAGTATACGCAGGCGATTTTTCCATAAACATTTTTAATCTTTATGCCCCAGCGAACCAGCTTCGACCTGATGCTTTACTAGATCGCATCAATAGTGAACCTACCCTCATACTTGGAGACTTTAATGCCAGACATAAGAATATTGGTGGGTCTATAACAAATACCAATGGAATTAAACTAGTGAAATTTCTTAATGACCATGATAATGTTCGTATTGTAGGCACTACTGAGCCCACTCACATATATGGTGGCATACTAGATCTGTGCCTTGGATTTAATACATCATATACGATGCATGACTCTGTCATAGTTGATGATCTTCTATCTGATCACTTCCCAAGCCTCACAACTGTCAATCTTGATCATATCACAAGCAACTAAGGAGCTAAACACAGGAGGAAACTTATTCTCAACCCAGAACACAGAGATAACTTTATTAACCACTTGGATCAATGGTATAAGAACTACGAGCCCACTGGCACACAAAAATTCAATGATGATCTAGTTACTACTATTGAGACTGTACTCACAAATCAAGTGGGCAGGAAAAGAAAACATAAGCCTCCCACTATAAATGACAATAAATACCAATGCAAATACTATAATGACCCACAGGTACGCAATCTAACACATGCAGCTAGGAGGATTGGTAAAGCATACCGTGAATGTAGAACCCCAGACCTTCTCATAACGTTCCAAGCTGCACTAACAAATGCAAGGAATAGAAAGCAAGAACTTAGACAACAGGAATGGGAACAATTCGTTAGTGGATTAAATAGGTCTACCCCTTTAAGTTTGGTTTGGAAAGGTATAAATAAAATAACCAGGAAAAAGACTGGAAATGTTAGATCTGTGCCTTTGGATTTAATACATCATATACGATGCATGACTCCGTCATAGTTGATGATCTTCATCTGATCACTTCCCAAGCCTCACAACTGTCAATCTTGATCATATCACAAATAAGGAGCCAAACACAGGAGGAAACTTATTCTCAACCCAGAACACAGAGATAATCTCATTAACCACTTGGATCAATGGTATAAGAACTACGAGCCCACTGGCACACAAAATTCAATGATGATCTAGTT
>WNWK01056185.1:0-11073 GCA_009830355.1 Cherax destructor
CAACATTTCCATATAAAATAACTTCCTTTTAAGAAAACCATAAACAATCAGGATCATCTTTAAAAATAAAACCAAAGTGAAGCATCTCAGAAAATCAACCTTATAATACTTCCCTTCATAAAATTTTTGGTGAATGAGCGAAAAACAGTGTTTCAGGTAGTGGATGAATGAGCAAAAAAACAGTGTTTCAGGAAGTAGGATGTTTTTCCCCCTCTTCAGAACTATATAAAATAATTTTTTGAACGTACAACGGGGAAGATATACTGGTATGCAGGAAATGCGAAATGCGAAGTTAGGGCTAATAAATTGGAAGGTTCTTTAACTGAAAAAATGGTCAAATTTTCCACATTGGAATTTTTTTTTTTTTCTTCACCAGTTCATTTACATCAGAGATTTCAAAGCTGAAGGTTTGGATATATATATATATATATATATATATATATATATATATATATATTTTTTTTTTTTTTTTTGGAATGAATGGTTCAGAGAACCGACGAGTTGTAAATTAGACACATATGCAACACTTGGGTATCTTTATTGAAAAGTTTCCCCCCGGTGGCTTCATCACCCATACAAAGGAAATCGTGAAGAACGGGAAATTTTCTTGCCTTTTCCCTTGGGGCCAAAACCTACTTCCACATTGAACAAATGTGCACCTCCTACAACTCTGCACCTCTCCTGTCTTCAGTATTAAACTTCCTCTGCTCATAGCTGTTATTCTTTCAAGATTGATGGACTGACAACATCGACTCAAGATTGGGGGCCCGACAACCTCACCTCCTCCTGTTCTTCAATTCTCCTTTGTATGGATGATGAAGACTGTGTGGCAAACTTTTCCCCAATAAAGATCCCAAGTGTTGCATATGTGTCTAATTTATATATATATATATATATATATATATATATATATATATATATATATATATATATATATATATATATATATTTTTTTTTTTGCAAGAAAACCACTATAAAAAAAATAGAAAATTAACGCTTTCGTGACTACTCCATTATCAAGGAACTATAACAGGAAACATGACAAGAAGGGCTTATAAAAAGGGGGACTACCCCTACAGTCCCACCTAAAAAAGACTACCCTACAGTAGCGTAACATCTCACGACTCTGTGAAGAGGGAACATAAGAAAGGCCCTGAAACTTTAAAATTAAGTTAGTCAATTTATATTAAATTCTTCCCAAATTTTTTAATTATAAAAACTTTAAAAAAAAAATATTCATATTTTTTTAAAATGTTTAATGAAACATGATTTATTATATTTCTCTCAACCATGGACTTGCTTGATACAACCTTGATCAGAAAAAAGACGATAAAAATTCCCCCAAAATGTGACGGATGTTCAAAGATTCCCCGTAAAATATGGATAAAGTTTTTTATGGTCAAACTGGTAAAAGTCTTGAACTAAGATTAAAAAAAATAAATATAGCATTAGAACTGGACAAGATTCTAATGCTCTATTTTTCATGGAAGATTTTAACCATCCCAAATTTATTTTCAAAATGCTGGGAAAGGGTTTTATCAAGCAAATCCATGGTTAAAGGGGAAATATAATAGAATCATGTTTCATTAAAAACAGTTTTGAAAAAAATTGAATATTTCTGGAGGGGTAGTCTTTTTTAGTGTGATGTGACTGTGAGGTGTAGTCTCCCCCTTTTATAAGCCCTTCTTGTCATGTTTCCTGTTATAGTTTTGATAATGAGTATCACGAAAACGCGGGAAATTTTTCTATTTTTTTATAGTGGTTTTTTTTGCATATTTTGATATCACCCGTTTACTGTTTTTTAAAATTTTTTTTATATATATATATATATATATATATTATCAGTATTAGTGTAACTGGGTTCGTAAAAATAACAAGGGCGACTTCACCGACAAGCAACAGAGGGGAAATGGAATGGGGGGCCGTTCGGTGGGGTGCCCGGTGGTCAGTGTTGGGAATGTTCAGTCTACATAAACGTAAAAGGGGACGAAACCTATGGCGACGTTTCGGTCCGACTTAAGCCATTAACTAGTCACATAAACGACAATGATAAGGAATAAATAGCGACATGGTAAGTTTAAATGACACTAAAATAGGTCGTCCACTAGTTTCTGATGTGGACAATAAAAAAGCTGATATTGGGGTTTAAAAAAATGGCAGATGCCGGGCAGACAAGTGGGAAATAACTATGGCCCTTTGTAAACAAGTGCAGTTTTTTTGGTAAAAAGGATCGACTGACTATACATGCTATAAATAAAAAAAATATGTACACACGCATTTCATTTATGTTGGTTAATATGAAATTTTTTAATTGTTTTTCCCCAGTTTTTCTTTTTGTACCCCATTCCATCCAGGGGGGGTGGGAAGAGAATTGGATACAAAAAAGGCCCAGGAACTAGGCCCCAACCCATTTAAAAATTTGGTTAATATATCTGGTATCTTTTTTTAATGAAAAAGATATCTTGACACTTTTTTTATAACCCTCAATAATGGAAAATTTAAACCAATTTCAATATTAAAACTAAATTGTATTGGTTTGATCTTATGTTTTCCTCTAAACTACCAAGTACTTGAAACAACCCTAAACCTTGCCCTACCACCCTAAACCCATGAAACGTTCGTCCATTTCATACGATGCATCAACACGAAGACTGATGCCGGCCCCAAATTGTTATTTTTAATCGGAAAGCACTAAACCCTGGGGTCCCCCCTACGCCCGGGAGTTGCAAAGTTACCCAGTCTTTCCCAGGATACTAGGCATGGGTTCAATAACGGACATAGTACATAACAGCCTAAACATCCAGAATCTGGTCCTCGTTACCCTACAAGTGAATGTGGGGTTCTCGAGTTATGGGGAAAAAAAAAAAAAAAAACGAAGAAAAAACGGGGGAAACCCCTAAAAATTCCCCCATCGGAAGCCTAAAAAGGGAAATTTTCAATTATATTTGTAAGAAGAAATCTTTAAGACTAAATTTCCTGCCACCTGACTCGTTCTGATAAAAAAATCACGTCTTGCCAAGTGACAAAACTTTTTAACAGACTTCCGTTTAACCCTCGTAAGACAGAGGTCCCCTTTCTGGGGGGGTTCCTGAAACCAACCTTCCGTCCCCCCCGACTCACCGGCCAGATTGCGGCACCTAACCTATCCTGCCTAACTCTTCCTCCCCCATCACCTACCTTCACCATCACCGATTTGGGGCCACCCTCTCACCCCCCTCACTTTCCCAACATCTCACACTCCCCTACTTAGCTTTACCCCCACCCCCACCAATGCTTGTGAAGGTCTCTTCACCCTCAGTTTTAAACCCTTTGAGCTCCTTTGTATCAAACCTAATTACCTCAGACAGGGGACACTCAACTCGGGTTGGTGTGCACCCCTCAGTGAACCCATCTCAGCTCAGATCCCACCATCACCACAATGACCCACTAAAATTTTTAGTGAACCCACTACCCCCGCATCAACGGACCCCCAAGCACAGCGTCAACGGCCCCATGGCCTGGCTGGCAAAGATCTCGCTTCACGTGAGGGCGGTTTGTTCCGGCGGGAGGGAAAACATTTCGACGTTTTCTTCCCTTGTTATCTTGTTCACCTAGCGAAAATGGTACCGGGTATTAGTCGACTGGTGTGGGTCGCACCCTGGGGGACAAGACTGACCCCCAAGGGAAAAAGAGGGGTCCTCGATGACGCACTGCCTTTCTTTGATTTCCGGGGTTTAAACCCCCCGGGTTAAACCCGAACGAAATCTTATCTTATCTTCCAGCCCGTGTCAACGGACCCCCCAACCGCGTCAATGGACTCACCCATCATGTAAACCAGTGGTTTAAATGGTGGTCCATGGTAATTTTGGGTGGTCCCAGAACGTTACTATATTTGGTAGCAAAATGTTAGATATGTATTCATTTATTTCCCGGGAAAAATGTTTGGAAATATATTTCAGAAAAAGTTAGAAATATCTTTTTTTTATTAACTACTGCATTTCTGTTTATAAAAATATTTTCAAATAAAATTGTCTTTTCTTTGCTTTGCCTTTTATATCATTACTCAAAAATTAAATGGTCCACGATATTTTTTTAATTTGGGGTTGGGGGTCATGGGCTGCGGTTTAGAACCACTGGGTAAACGGACTCACCACACCGCGTCAACGGACTCCCGCCCCCGTCAACGGACTCAACAGCACCGCGTCAATGGACTCAACAGATCGGGGAACAACCCGCCAGAACCGCGTCAACGGTTCCCAGCACAGCGTCAACGGACTCAACAGCACCGCGTCAATGGACTGCCCGCCAAGTCAACGGGCTCCCCCCGTCAACGGACCCCAACACCATGAAAAAGCTGCGTCAAGACGGGTGACCTTGACGCACTGCGCAAAAAGGACGTTCTTCCTCTTTTTTTTTTTAAGCTGCATGTTGACTCTGGCCCCAGTTCAGTTATGTGGCCCGGGCCCCTGGTGAGGGTGGGTCCTTCTTGCTTCTGATAGGTTGAAGAAAAGCTCTGATGGGGGGTGGACTCTTGCCTGCCTGATGAGACAACGAGAGGTTCTGATGGGATGGGGGGGCCCGACGGGTGTACAGGGTTTTCTTTGGTAAAACTGAATATATCAGCATGATGGTGTTACCCTTTCTATTGTTACATCGGGGCACAGCGGCTGTTTTTTGTCATATTCCATCAAAAAAATATGGGGTGCATCAGTCGTTTGAAATCTGTCAACCGACTGGGATAGCCCAATAGGGTAATGAAATGGGTCAAGTCCCCCATAAAAGGTTCATCAGCTACGGCAGCTTTAAAGAAGGTAAAGCTCTGGTGAGGTAGGGAGGGGCTCTAATGAGGGAACAACAGGAAGCTTTTTTCACTTAGATGGAATGTAAAGGATGGATTAATACAAGAGTTCCCTTTTTCCTTCATTATGGGGAAAGGGATGAGTTTTTACAGAAAACCTTGGCCGTGAGGAACAGGAAACCTTTGGGCCAAGGCAGGCGGGACTCATTCCCGGGTGAAAGTGTTTGGGGTTGGGAGACCGGTTTCAGAGAACAAACCCCTTGAAAAGGTTGCCGAAGAATCCCCCCTGCAGTTACTGAAAGGGTCCAACCCCCGAAACAGTTCCCGAAGGATCCCAAACCCCTTAAAAACAGTTCCCGAAGGGTCACAGCCCTTGAAATGGGGTGAAAGGGTCACAACCCTTGAAACTGGTGCTGGAGGATCACAACCTCTGAAACGGTGCTGGAGGATCAAACCCTGGGAAAATGGGGAAGGATCCCCCCTGAAACGGATGCAGAAGCTCCCAAGGGGGCTAAGATCTGAGCTGCAGTGGGCTTGATTGTAAGTGCACCTCTGGGCAATATCACTTGCAGTCATTTAAGCCCCATAGCATTATATTATTCTCTTTTAAAGTGATACTTTTAAAAAATTCTGTATTCCCCGGTATGACAGTGTGATGGGGTCAGGGCTCTGATGGATGAGTTGATGGGCCATGGGGGCCGGGGGGATGGGAATTTTGAGGGGAGGGTTGGTTAAACTCCCCCCATCAACTGTGATGGGGGTGGGGGTGAGAATTTTTGAGGGGGTGAGAGTTTTGTGAGCGGGGTCTGGTGAGGAAGAAGTGTTTTTTTAAAGTCTGATGGGATGAGGGCCTGAGGGGGCTGGTGGGGTTTTTTTGTGATGGGGGGGTGGGGTGGCATTAAGTATATAGGATGATGGGGTGGTAGAGTGCCCGTTTAGCATGAGGGTCATAAGTTATATTGTGTATAAGTGATTAAAGTATGATGAAAATGGAAGGGTGGCATAAATATGGGGGGTGAGGGGTTTCACTTGAGTATGGGAGGGGGAAATATGATGAGGGTCTGTGGGGTGACATTCGTATAAGAGGGGGGCGAGGTTTGCATGCCTTTAGGTAGGCAAGTATGATGTCAATGGGGTGTCGTCTGGAAAATAAAAGTGCGTCTAGTCTCAACGAATAGTCATTCCCAGTCTTTCATACAACATATGTGGCCCATCTTGAAGCATGCGCATGGAACCTGCTCCCGAAAAAAAATTTAAAAAAATGGAGAAATTTCGAAATATGCAACGACTTCTTCAGGCTATGGGAAAATCGAACTGAATTCCGTCATTGGAAGACAGGAGAAAGGGGACAGGAAAAGATCATACAATATACTGAATTGACAATGTTTGAGGCGAAAAATAGGTATTCAGAAACGCATGGAAGTTAAAACGGAAAGTCAGAAAGTATTTTTCAGTCTCAGAATGGTAAATGGGGTAATCTCGATAAAGTGGTGGAGGCGGGCCCCCCTACATAGCTTTCGCGGGTGCGACGGGCCCATGGGTTAGGGTAATCGACAAGCAGACTGGGGGGTGGGGTCAGGGGTAAGCTTGACCGTATATAAGTGAGAATAGGTGACCGGACGCTCCCCCTGTGGCATCACGTTCACTATAAAATGGTTAAAAAATATGTGATAAAAACACGGCCCATTCTCACATCAGGAAGATGGGCTGTGATAGAATCTATCCATCCCCCAAGAACGATGTCCTCTGGCTAAAAACGTCAAATGTGTGACTGTGAGACTGAAATGAAAAAATGTGTATTTGACTGCTTTTGCTTTCGCATTTTCTGTCCGCTTTTAAAAAGTTTCTATAGACTTTATGTATTATAGCATGTGTTGGCTTTTTGGAATTTTAAAAATTTAAAATTTTTGCTTATAGCCCAAACCCAAACCCTAAATAACTTCTATCGAAAATTTACCTAAAACCGTTTGAAATCAAACGTTTACTTCCGGGTGGATTGGGGCCAAGAGGGGCAAACGTTCATAACAACGTTGCCTATTTTCCCGAGCCACCTCATTGCTACACGTATTGCAGCCGTTATTTTGTAATTTTCTTTTATAAGTGTATGTAATTTTTACTTAGACAAACCCAAGTTAACAATTTAAAAGAAAAATAATATCGATAAAAAATGGGCGTTAAGAAATTGACGTAATAACATCAAGATTTTGTTGAAATTCTTGCCAGGTCAGGGTAGACCTGAATCGGGACCATCCCCAGGGCTTTGCTGATGGGGGATTTCCCTTTCATATTGGTAAAATCAGTGGCTCACTTAAGTCTGTCGATATTAAACCTGAACTATATTTATTAAATATATTACAGTTAAAAATCAAGTAAATCACTATCAAAATGCCAATATTTAAGAATATAACCCCGTTGTTTGAGAGCATTGCCCCCATTAACTGCCTCCCAGCATACATAAGGAAGATTAAAAATAGCCCCCTGGCTGTCTTCAAGCAGGCAGGGACAAGCACCTAAAGTCAGTACCCCCAAACCGGGGTGTGGTTCGTACGTCGGTTTGCGTGCGCCCAAAAGCAAAACATCCTGGTTGATCAGGCCTGATTCACCATGGGGCGGTCACAGACCGCCGCGGGGCGTTGACCCCAAATCCTCCCCAGGCATACCCAGGTTTATTTCTCCCCGGGTTTCCCCCTTGCGCTTGAAGACCTGTCTCTTTGAATACGAAAACAATTAAGACCCTTCTTTCCCCCACCCACTTTTTTTATTCCTCCTCCTCTCTCATCCTGGTGATATTTTTTAAAAACCCCTTATTTCACGTTATAAATGAGGAATAGTGGGGAATGGTAGGGTCCACTGATTATGATGGGGGGGCAATGGGGGTGGCATCATTTTAAATAAAGGGGGGTGGATGGCATAGCGTGGGGGGGAGGGGAGGGTGTGGGGCCCACAGAAATGATGGAGAACAGGTAATTGGTTTGATTCAAAAAGGGGGTAGCTCAAATTCCTTGGGGGAAGGCCCTTCACCACATAAAGACAACCCTTGCTTTGGTGGGAATGCAGGTGGCAGCCAGGAAGTATCACCCCCCCACCCGCCCTCAGCAGGCTTTTTGATATATCAACCACCCCAAAAAAACTTCAAAAAAAAATGTGAAAATGAATTTTATATTCATTTAAAATAATTTTTTAGTGATTTATAATCAATAAAAAAGCTCAACGATAAAATATCTTTCCCAATCCCGGAACGGGCGGGCTTAAACCGGCAAGTGAATCCTAAAACTCACAATTGTGTTATTACATTTTTTTCAAACATCTTTCCCTTTTTTTCCAAATTGATGCCACAAAACAATTACTTTTTTTATGGTGGGAAATCTCAAAAAAGGTTAACAAAATAAGTCAATGTATCCTCCAACCTTTAAATATGATTATATTATATATAAAGTTTTTATTCTAATGTATCTAAGATTACTAGTAAAACATTCTAATTTATTCCCTTACCACAAGCCCAAAAAATTTTAAGCTGCACACCCCAGACTGCCAAATATCGTCCCCAATTATGAAGAAAAGAATACAGATATAGAGCAAATTTTTTTAAAAACAACGTTTGTTCAGTGTAGGCTTTATCGTCACACGAAAAACTTCCCGGAACGAAACGTAGTCCATAATAAAGGTTTGGGTTTACCTTCCCACACCTCTGGAGGTGAAGATAGCAGCACAAGTGTGAGGAAATGAACCATCCAAAAACCACAACACACAACAACTCGTCCTTTCCACAACCTGTCATGGTGGTAACTGAATCACCGGCTAGTTTTTAAACCTTTCCCCCGAGGTTGGTACTGCATCTTCCTGAGTCTCGCCGCTTCTCATTTTTATCGTCCGCGTTGATGTTTTTTCAAAATACATAAGTAAAGATTGGCTTTTATGCCTTATCAATATGGGTATTTGTATATTTACCTTATTATTTAATATTTCTATTCATATTCCAAAAAACATTTTTGTAAAACTATTAAATATGTTTTTTTGAAAAAAATGTATGATCTTTGTTAAAAATACCCAAATGAAAAAAACGTTTTTCAGCCTTGAAATAAACTTTTTATCGTCTTTTAAAATCCGTTTTTTTTTTCAAGGGAAAAAAACCTGATCCTCAATTCCGTAACAAACATCGTGATGTTATCTATTACATTTGGAAACATAGTTTCTGAAAGTGTCCCCCATTGGCGACACTGGTGGTGAGGGCAAGACTCACACCCCGGGGCGTTCTGCTCGACCTTCACAATCATTTACCTGCTGTTTTCCTGCTGTTATATTCCCACCTTCGCTGTCTCCGCTCACTCCAGTGTTTATCTTTTTACTTGGCGGTCACGGGTAATACTGTAAAAAGGAAAACAAAACCCGTTATAAAAAAACATTTCTTTAAAAAAATTGTGAAAAGACGAAGGTTTTGGGGGGAATTTTTATCTGGGGGCCCAATAAATCCAATACCCGATAAAGCAGTATTAGACTATCTGGCTTATCCCTTTTGCGGTTTAACTTTCCCCCAGGATGCGACCCATCCAGTAGGCTAACACCCGGGTGTTTTTCCTGCTGGTAATGGGGGTAGCAGGGGGAGGGGAGATAACCAAATTTTCCACTCACCCGGGGGATCAACCCTGGCCCCTCAGTGTGGAAAGGGGGCCCTACCAATACTAGTATTATAATCTCCTCACACTATTATTAAAAATACCTAACACTGTATTATAATCTCCCCAACTAGTATTATAAACCCTACACACTAGTATTATAATCTCCCCACCCCTAGTATTATAAACTACCTACAACTAGTATTATAATCTACCTACACACTAGTATTATAAACTCCTCCACAATTTTTCTTCCTACCCCTAGTATTATAATCTCCTCACACTATTTTATAATCTCCACACACTGTTTATAATCTACCTACCCCTATTTATAATCTACCTACACACTATATTATAATCTACCTACACACTGATTATACTCTCCTCACACTAGTATCATAATCTACCACACACTAGTATTATAATCTACCTACACACTAGTATTATAATCTCCCTACACACTAGTATTATAATCCCCTAACACTAGTATCATAATCTACCTAAAATAGTATTATAATCTCCCCTACACACTAGTTTAAAATCTCCCTACACACTAGTATTATAATCACCACACACTAGTATTATACTCTCCTACACACTATTCAAAAATCTACCTCCCACTATTTATAATCTCCTACACTAGTATTATAATCTACCTCACACTAGTATTATAATCTACCACCCCTATTTTTAAATCTACCAAACTATATTATAATCTCCTAATTATTATAACCCCTACCATAGTATTATAATCTCCCAACTAGTATTATAATCTACCTACACACTAGTATTATAATCTCCTACCACTAGTATTAAAATTACCAATTTTTTATTTTATTAAAAATGGGCCCGTTTCCCCCCAAAGGGCAGGGGGGCCCCGGAAAAAAAAAAAATCATCTCATTCCTCCATCAGTCTTGCCGGGGGCGTGCTTACACACAGAAAAAAACTGCATCCCTCCTTCAGAGTGCCGGCACTTACCATCTCCAGGACTCAAGTCCTTCATAAATGTTACCTTGCTTCCTCCAACAGTACGTCAAGTCCTAAAAACCTTTGTCTCCATTTGCTCCCATCTAACACGCTCCGCACGCTTGCTGGGTCCAAACCTCTCGCACACAAAACCTTTTCCCCCTCCCTCCAACCTTTCCTAGGCCGACCCCCCCCCTGCCTTCCCTCCACTGCAATTTATAACTCTCGGTCATTCTATTTTTTCCATCCTTCTACTGTTCAAACCATCTCAATAACACCTCTTCAGCCCCTGGATAATAGTTTTGGGAATCCCACCTCCCCCTAATTTTCCAAAATACGTTCTCTGCATTATATTCACACCCAAAATTGTCCTCAGATACGCTCTCCACTGCCTCCAGCCTTCTCCTTGTTGCAACATTCACCACCATGTCTCCACCCCTACAAGAGCTTTGGGATAATTTTCTCATTCATTCCCTCTTTGTTTTCATGGATAAAGTTCTTTGTCTCCCCGCTCCTCAGTGCCCATTTCCTTTTCCCCCCCGTCGATTCTTTATTCACCTCATCTTCCATGACCCACCTGCTGACATGTCCCTCCCCAAAAATATGAATACATTCACCCCCTCCATACTCTCTCCCTCCAATCGATATCAATCTTCCGTTACCTATTTTTTTTTTATCCTCATCACCTTACTCTTTCCTTATTCACTTTTTTTCCT
>WNWK01056186.1:0-11072 GCA_009830355.1 Cherax destructor
GATAGCTCTAACCAGAGGAAGTGTCTCTGAAGATGAATTTCATGGTTTTGAGGAGTTTGTGCCAAAGCAATCCCCGGAAAAGAAGGAAAGAAGGAAGAAAGAAAAAAAGGAAGGAAGGAAGAGATGAGAGGAAGGAAGGAAGAAGAGGAGGGAAGGGGGGAAAGAAGAGATGAAAGGGGAAGGAAAGAAGAGAGAAAGGAAGGAAGGAAAGAAGAGATGAAAGGAAGGAAGGAAAGAAGGAAAGGGAAAAGGAAGGAAGGAAAGAAGGAAAAAAGAAAGGAAAGAGATGAGAGGAAGGAAGGAACAAAAGAAGAAAGAAAGGAAGGAGAGAGTGAAGAAGGAAGGAACAAAGAAGAAAGAAAGGAAGAAAAAGAAGGAATGAATGAATGAAGGAAGAAAGGAAGAGATGAGAGGAAGGAAGGAAATAGAAAAGGAAGAAGGAATGAAGGAATAAAGGAAGCTGAAGGAGGTGGGGAAGCAGACATGGGCCCCTTGTGTTGACAGGTTGACAGGCAGTGTGGGGTGGTGAGTAATGGTATAATATGTCATTTTGACAGCTGCCTTACCCTGACTCAGCAAATTTAGATGTCCACACACACACAGCTTCAAGCGCTAAGGAAGTAGGTAGGTAAGTAGGTAGGCAAATAGGTAATAAATAAGCAAGTAGGTAAGTAGGTAAGCAAGTAGGTAAGCAAGTAGGTAAGCAAGTAGTACGTAAGTAGGCATACGTAAGTAGGTACGTAATGAGTAGGAAGGACTGTGGGGAAGAAGAGCAAAGGGACCCCATGGGTGTTGACAAGGAAGTGAGGGTGGGAGTGGTGGTATAATATGTCATTTTGACAGCAGCCGACCTGACTCAGCATATTTATAAGTCCACACACTCACAACAACCAGCTTCAGAAGCTATTATCAGTTCTATGAAGTGTCCAGTGACTATATATGCGTATATATAGAAACCAGAAGGAAGGAAGGAGATGAAAAGAAGGAAGGACGGTATGAAAGAAAGGTATGTAGGTAGGTAGGAATGTAGGAAGGAAGGAATGTAGGAAGGAAGGTTGGAAGGAAGGAAGGTAGGAAGGAAGGTAGGAAGGAGGGCAGGAAGGAAAGTAGGAAGGAGGGTGGAAGGAAGGTAGGAAGGAAGGCAGGAAGGAGGGCAGGAAGGAAGGCAGGAAGGAAGGCAGGAAGGAAGGCAGGAAGGAAGGCAGGAAGGAAGGCAGGAAGGAAGGAAGGAAGGAAGTGAGGAAGGAAGGTAGGTAGGAAGGTAGGAAGGAAGGAAGGAAGATAGGAAGGAAGGTAGGAAGGAAGGAAGGTAGGAAGGAAGGAAGGAAGGAATGACGACCCAGAAACAACAACCAGCTTCAGAAGCTAATAGCAATTATATGAAGTGTCCAGTGATTATATATGCATATATATAGAAACCAGAAGAAAGGAAGGACGAGATGAAAGGAAGGAATGTAGGAAAGAAGGTTAGAAGGAATGTAGGAAGAAGGAATGTAGGAAAGAAGGTTAGAAGGAATGGAAGGAAGGAAGGACGGAATGAACCCAGAACAACAACCAGCCGAAGCTTATAGCAGTTCTAGGCACGTGTCCGAGTGACTGTATATATAGAAACCAGAAGGAAGAAAGGAAGGACGAGATGAAAGGTAGGAAGGTAGGTAGGAAGGAAGGAAGGAAGGAAGGAAGGAAGGAAGGTAGGAGGTAGGTAGGTAGGTAGGTAGGTAGGTAGGTAGGTAGGTAGGTGGTGGAAGGAAGGAAGGAAGGAAGGAATGTAGGAAGGAATGTAGGAAGGAATGTATGAAGGAAGGAATGACGACCCAGACGACCATGAACCTAGGATAACTACCTAACACACTGCCTGCTGCTACTTTGAAGAAAACTGCTCAGAAGAGATGTTTTGTCTGTGTATACAAAAAACACCCACAAAATGCAGAGACACTCTTTTTTTGTGAGGAATGTAAAACACCACTGTGCATGGAACCATGTTTCAAAGAGTTCCACAAGCTGCAGAACTTCTATGAACATGTCCAGTGACTGAATTTGTATATATATTATAGAACAATAGTAATAAAGATTTTTGTATTGTTGGTTTGTGTAAACAAGTTTTGTAAACAATATAAAGATACTAATGTTTATGCTATTATTGTGTTGCATACAACGAATGTATATATATACATTGCACCTTACCTTGGACTCACAGGCCACATAAGTTACATAAAAAAAGAAAATAGTGAAAAAACATGATATCTACGAATGGAAGTAAACAAATGTTTACCGAGTGAGTGGCATTCGCTGCTGTTGCCATACGCGGCTCATTTTCTGCCAACTTTACACCTCCATATCTCGGTAAATATTGATGGCAAAAATCTGTTTTTAGGACCAAAACAATCAGAAAAATAATCTTAACATTTTGATAAGAAAAAATAATTTTTTTTTTTCGAAAAAGAAAGGGGTCTCCGACAGTCAAAGGGTTAAACAGTGCCAGTGAACTTATAAGGTACAGTGGAACCCCGAGTTTCAGTCGTAATCCGTTCAAGAACTAGGCTTAAAGTCGAAGTGGCCGAAAGTCGAAGCAATATTTCCCATAAGAAATAATGTAAATACAATTAATCCGTTCCAGACACCCAAAAATATTCACAAAAAATAAATTTTTTAAAGATTAACTATAGTTTTACATACACACAGCACATATAAATATATATAAAGTACAGTCAACCCTCCGTTTTCGTGTATCTCCGTTTTCGGTGATTCCAGCTTTTTGGCACTTTTTTTCGTGGAAATATTGCCTCCATTTTCAGTGATTGGCTCCGTTTTCGTTCATGGTACGGAACCTGTCCAGTGCCCAGCACACAAAGCCCGCCTCCCACGCACATTCTCAGGCAGTGTAGCATTGTTTCTGGTTGAGTGAACATTATCCTGCGAGTTCATACAAAACATTTCTTAACAATTCATTGTTTTTGGCCTTTGATTATTGTGTGTGACTGCTAAATATGCCATCATGGGCCCAAAGAAAGCTCCTAGTGCCAGTCCTTTGGTAAAGAAAGTGAAAAACACGATGGAATTTAAGAAAGTGTGTAGCAGCCATGCAGGGAGTGTAGCAAGAAAGCAGGGAGTGTAGCAGGCATGAAGGGAGTGTAGCAGGTATGAAGGGAGTGTAGCAGGCATGCAGGGGGTGTAGCAGAAAAGCAGGCAGTGTAACAGGCATGCAGGGAGTGTAGCAGGTATGCAGGGAGTGTTTCAGATATGCAGGGAGTGTAGCAGGAAAGCAGGTAGTGTAACAGGCACGCAGGGAATGTAGCAGGTATGCTGGGAGTGTAGCAGGGAGTGTTGCAGATATGCAGGGAAAGTAGCAGGTATGCAGGGAGTGTAGCAGGTATGGAGAGTGTAGCAGGTATGGAGAGAGTGTATCAGGAAAGCAGGGAGTGTAGCAGGAAAGCAGGGAGTGTAGCAGGAAAGCAGGGAGTGTAGCAGGTAAGCAGGGAGTGTAGAAGGCAGGGAGTGTAGAAGGCAGGGAGTGTAGAGGGCAGGGAGTGTAGCAGACAGGGAGGGAGTGTAGCAGACAGGGAGGGAGTGTAGCAGGCACACAGGGAAGTGACCCTGGATAAGGACTTGGTACCTAAAGTCCTTATTTAAGGAAGGGGATTCCCCTTCCAAACAATAGCCTTTCTTTCCTCCCCCCTCCTCCCTCTCTTCCATCCAGGTAAGTGTCATGTTCAATGTTCATTCTTTTGTGCATGTAAATCTATCTTTAACCCTTAAACTGTCCACACATAGATCTACGTTCACTCGCGTACTGCTCCGAATATTTTGAAAAAAAAACATCTTTTTTTTTTTAAATAAAGAGCTCATTTTTATAAACAGGATAGGCTATAAAAAAAAAATTGGGCCAGTATTTACCGATATATAAGCCCGACAAGTTGGTGCTGGATGCTCACCTGATGGCAACATCAAGTCCTGCTGCTTGCAGAAGTATTGCCTATATACTTTTTTTCTAGTTTTTATTTTACTTTATATTATTTTTATGTTCTGATAATTACAATTTATAATAGTTCTTGTGATTTCATAGCCAATCTTTGTTCTAACACTAATATTAGGTACTGAAATAGTACTCAAATAGTCACAATCACACCAACAGGTGAACATTTTCACCTGCCTTGGTCATTTACTATTGTCTATAAATATTTTTTTTTTATTAACACATCGGCCGATTCCCACCAAGGCAGGGTGGCCCGAAAAAGAAAAACTTTCATCATCATTCACTCCATCACTGTCTTGCCAGAGGGGTGCTTTACACTACAGTTATAAAACTGCAACATTAACACACCTCCTTCAGAGTGCAGACACTGTACTTCCCATCTCCAGGACTCAAGTCCGGCCTGCCGGTTTCCCTGAATCCCTTCATAAATGTTACTTTGCTCACACTCCAACAGCACGTCAAGTATTAAAAACCATTTGTCTCCATTCACTCCTATCAAATACGCACACGCATGCTTGCTGGAAGTCCAAGCCCCTCGCACCCAAAACCTCTTTTACCCCCTCCCTCCAACCTTTCCTAGGGCGACCCCTACCCCGCCTTCCCTCCACTACAGATTTATACACTCTCGAGGTCATTCTATTTTGTTCCATTCTCTCTACATGTCCGAACCACCTAAACAACCCCTCCTCAGCCCTCTGGATAATAGTTTTGGTAATCCCGCACCTCCTCCTAATTTCCAAACTCCGAATTCTCTGCATTATATTCACACCACACATTGACCTCAGACATGACATCTCCACTGCCTCCAGCCTTCTCGTTGCGACATTCATCACCCATGCTTCACACCCATATAAGAGTGTTGATATAACTATACTCTCATACATTCCCCTCTTTACTTCCATGGACAAAGTTCTTTGTCTCCACAGACTCCGAAGTGCACCACTCACCCTTTTCCCCTCATCAATTCTATGGTTCACCTCATCCTTCATAGACCCATCTGCTGACATGTCCACTCCCAAATATCTGAATACATTCACCTCCTCCATACTTTCTCCCTCCAATCTGATATCCAATCTTTCGTCACCTAATCTTTTTGTTATCCTCATCACCTTACTCTTTCCTATATTCACTTTCAATTTTCTTCTTTTACATACCTTACCAAATTCATCCACCAACCTCTGCAACTTCTCTTCAGAATCTCCCAAAAGCACAGTGTCATCAGCAAAAACCAACTGTGACAACTCCCACTTTGTAATTGATTCTTTGTCTTTTAGCCCCACACCTTTTGCCAAGACCCTCGCATTCACTTCTCTTACAACCCCATCTATAAATATATTGAACAACCACTGTGACATCACACATCCTTGTCTAAGGCCTACTTTTACTGAGAAATAATCTCCCTCTCTCCTACACACTCTAACCTGAGCCTCACTATCCTCATAAAAGCTCTTCACTGCTTTCAGTAACCTACCTCCTATTCCTTACACATGCAACATCTGCCACATTGCCCAATATCCACCCTATCATACGCCTTTTCCAGATCCATAAATGCCACAAAAACCTCTTTACCCTTATCCAAATACTGTTCACCTATATGTTTTACTGCAAACACTTGGTCTACACACCCCTACCTTTCCTAAAGCCACCTTGTTCATCTGCTATTCTGCTCTCCGTCTTATTCTTAATTCTTTCAATAATAACTCTACCATACACTTTACCTGGTATACTCAACAGACTTATTCCCCTATAATTTTTGCACTCTCTTTTGTCCCCTTTGCCTTTATACAAAGGAACAATACACGCTCTCTGCCAGTCCCTAGGTACCTTACCCTCTTCCATACATGTATTAAATAATAGCACCAACCACTCCAAAACTATATCTCCGCCTGCTTTTAACATTTCTACCTTTATCCCATCAATCCCGGCTGCCTTACCCCCTTTCATTCTACCCACTGCCTCACGAACTTCCCCCACACTCACAACTGGCTCTTCCACACTCCTACAAGATGTTATTCCTCCTTGCCCTATACACGAAATCACAGCTTCCCTCCTCAAAATATTCCCTCCATCTTCCCGATACCTCTAACTCGCCATTTAATAACTCTCCTCTCTTATTTTTAACGGTCAAATCCATTTGTTCCCTAGGCTTCCTCAACTTATTAATCTCACTCCAAAACTTTTTCTTATTTTCAACAAAATTTGTTGATAACATCTCACCCACTCTCTCATTTGCTCTCTTTTTACATTGCTTGATCACTCTCTTAACCTCTCTTTTTTTCTTCATATACTCTTCCCTCCTTGCATCACTTCTACTTTGTAAAAACCTCTCATATGCTAACTTTTTCTCCTTACTACTCTCTTTACATCATCATTCCACCAATCGCTCTTCTTCCCTCCCGCACCCACTTTCCTGTAACCACAAACTTCTGCTGAACACTCTAACACTACATTCTTTAACCTACTCCATACATCTTCGACCCCATTGCCTACACTCTCACTAGCCCATCTATCCTCCAATAGTTGTTTATATCTTACCCTAACTGCCTCCTCTTTTAGTTTATAAACCTTCACCTCTCTCTTACTTACTTCTATTTTCCTTGTATCCCATCTACCTTTTACTCCCACTTTAGCTACGAAGTATTTATAGATCCCAGCAATGTTTTAGACATCCTGGAGTATATATGAAACTCCTTGAAGAATGGTGTTATGACAATTGTCAGATAACTACTGATAAGACAGTGACACTGATGAATGAATGTGTGCAGGGAACCCTCTCTTTGTTTCCACTGTCTATCTGTCTGTCTGTCTGTCTGTCTAGCTTTGCTTATCTGTCTTTCTGTCTGCCTGTGTGTGTGTCTTTCTGTCTGCTTGTCTCAGTCTCAGAGTGCGGCTCGTAAACCAACAGGTATTATACATGATGCAGAAGTGACAATGCGTATTACTTGCCAGTCATGCTTATTATGTCTTATATCTACAAGCATTTAGAGCACTTTGCCTGGAATTTTTGGGTTATCCTAGGTAATTTACACTATGTATAATAACTGTACTTATGCATACATGTGAGAGAGAGAGAAAGATATTACAGATATATATAGATAGACAGAGATATAGACAGATACAGAAATATAGGACAGATAGATATAGACAGATAACAACAGAAATATAGACAGATATAGACAGAAATATAGCCAGAGACAGCCAAAGCCAGCCTGCCGAATACATAAGAACATAAAAACGAAGGAACACTGCAGAAGGCCTACTGGCCCATGCAAGGCAGATCCATGTCACCCCCCCCAGCTTAGAACAATGACCCACCTAGTCACGTCACATCCTCTGAAGGAAGGAGCACAGCATCAGACCTAGTAGCACAAGCTAGTGAGGTCCAACTCACACCCACCCACAGCCACTCATGTATTTATCTAACCTATTTTTACTTTCCTCTTATAAGGGGAGTGTTAACGTGACATGACATCAGTGAATCCCTGGTGTTTGCCACACTATTTGCTCTAGCTGGCACTCAATTGAACTGGTGCTCCCACAAGGTACTAAGTGGTCCCAGATTTTTTTAATTCTGCGCACACTGAGTGCGCAGACCCATTCTCTCATGTCTAGGCGACTCAGGCCTATCGCACTAAATTTGAAGGAACGAAAAATAACACGTATATATACGTTCGGAGCAGTACGCGTACAAACATATATATACGTTTGGACAGTTTAAGGGTTAAGGGAGGGGCGAGCCGTTTTCATTTGTTTTGTTTTTTTGCTAAAATTTCAATGGGAATTTGTCTGTGAATTAACCCTTTGACTGTTTCGGTCGTATACTGTATATACGTCTTACGAGCAACTGTTTCGGACGTATTAATACGCCTAAATTCTAGCAGCTTCAAATCAAACGGGAGAAAGCTGGTGGTCAGTGTGCGCAGTATAAAAAAAATCCTGCAGCACGCAGTACATAATGAGAGAAAAAAAACTCCGACCATTTTTTGGATTAAAACGCCGACTTTGAGGTGTATTTTCGTACAGTATTTATGGTTGTATTCTCTTTTTTATGCTCTCATTTGACAGAATGGAAAACATACTACAGAAATATAGATGATTTTGATTAGTTTCATGAAGAAAACGACCTTGAAATTGAGCTCAATATAGGAGAAATGTTTGATTTTTGCAAATGTTCAGGAGTAAACAAATCACGCCTTGCGTCCAGTACACATAAATTGGTGAGTCTAATATTCTTTCACAAGTGCGCTGATATTATTTATACCATTTTTACAATAATGAAATAGTCTGCATAACGGTAAATCTTCTAATTTTTTATGTGAATAAAAAATCAAAATAAAAAGCATAAGTAATATAAAAGGGGCCTAAAGACGTGACTAATGAACAGATAACATCTTATTTTAGTGTCAGGAATGTCTGCATTATTTATTCTGGAACCTATTTTGAAATTGACAACTTTTTTATTTTGCATGAAATTGGCCAAATTGCCAATTTCTGATCACTTTATTGGGTACTTGAAATCGATAAATTGGTGGTTTCTTGTACTCAATCGATAGAATAAATGGAGTTCTAAAGAAATATCTGAGTTTGGTCAACTGGAACAATGGAATTTACTGAAAATAGGGCTCAAAGTCGGCGAAATTGCCGATGCGTATATATTGCTGAGATCACTAACTTCACGAAAGCGTAATTCCATGAGTTTTCAATCAAATTTCAAACTTTTGGTGTCTTTACCATCGGGAAACGATTCTCTATCATTTCATAAGAATTTTTTTTTTTTTTTTTAAATTTTGCGACATGAGAGCACTCAGGATTGAGGGTTGCGACAGTCAAAGGGTTAACTGGATAGCTTTGTACACAACAGAAGAATGAGCAGTTACAGGCCAGGATCTCCTGATGGTCTGGAGGGTACACTACTTTAACTTCAAAAATATATCATGGTATAACTTACTGGATCTGGTGATTCCTCATCAGTGCTGGAGATATAAGGGTTGCTTGTTTCCCCTTGATGTGTCATTGTGGGGTGTGATGGCTCAGGACAAAAATGCACCAACCCCTACAAAAAAAAAAAAAAACATTATGTACAGTTGACAAAAGCATGTGAACTGGAAATTTATTAGTACCCAAAATGCCCATTGCCAGGTTCGTTTTAAATATTTTAGGATCATAGTCACAGGGATGGTGAGAGTCGGATCTCACCCTTAACCCTTTCAGTGTCATTTCCATAGTATTACGGCTTGAGAGCCAGTGTCGGTCCCATAATACTAAGCCAAAATTCTAGTGCCTTCAAATCTTGCAGGAGAAAGCTGGTAGGCCTGCATGTGAGAGAATCGGTCTGCGTGGTCAGTGTGCGGCGTATGAAAAAAAATCAGGGCACCCTCATTGCACTGTGGGAGTGATAATTCAGTGCGCCTTGGTCACCAAGCCAAGTGGTAAGGAATACCTCACTCTCCGGCGAATTGTGACTCTTCCCTTCTCAAGTAATAGTTCTAAAACCGATTGAAATGTTAGTGAAAATTAATCTAATGGTGTTGAGGAGTTTGTGACAAAGTAATGACCAGGATATCAGAAATAGTGTGAAAAACCCAGACGATTATCAACCTTCCACCAAAAAAGTCAAAGTGGGTGGTGGGGAAGACAGTGTGGGTGGTGGGCAACAGTGTAGGTTGTGGGAAGGTAGCATCTGTGGTGGGGAAGACAGCAAAGGTTTGTGATTATCACGGTCTCTCTTGCGTGCAGAACTTTAAACAATGCCAGTGAACTTATAAGGTACAGTGGAACCCCGAGTTTCAGTCGTAATCCGTTCCAGAACTAGGCTTAAAGACGAAGTGGCCGTAAGTCGAAGCAATATTTCCCATAAGAAATAATGTAAATACAATTAATCCGTTCCAGACACCCAAAATATTCACAAAAATTACATTTTTTAAAGATTAACTATAGTTTTACACACACACAGCACATATAAATACAGTGGTACCTCGAGTTACGATGGTCCCCAAAATCGCCCTTTTATGTAAGTTTATTTTTTTAAATGCTTTTGTAAGTATATTTTTGGGGGTGTAAAAGGTCTAGTCTATTTTACATTATTCCTTATGGGGATAAATTCGTTTGGTAATGGCACTTGAACAGCATTCTCGAACGAAAAAATATCGTAACTCGAGGTACCACTGTATATATAAAGTACAGTCAACCCTCCGTTTTCGTGTATCTCCGTTTTCGGTGATTTCAGCTTTTTGGCACTTTTTTCGTGGAAATATTGCCTCCATTTTCACTGATTGGCTCCGTTTTCGTTCATGGTACGGAACCTGTCCAGTGCCCAGCACACATACAAAGCCCGCAAGCCCGCCTCCCATGCACATTCTCAGGCAGTGTAGCATTAATAATAATAATAATAATAATATAATAATATTTTTATTTCGATGCATGTTACAAGTGTACATCATTATTGGTAGTTACAATTATAAAACTGTAATGCAAGGAGAGCCACTGGCATGCCATGGCATTAGGGGCAACTTATTCTAAAGACATATTCACTAAGTACTTAATGCTAGAGAAATTGAGTTTATTCTAGTTATGTATTATTTCAAATTACAATATGATTATACATACTATTAAAAGACAATACAGTGGACCCCCGGGTATCGTAATTAATCCGTTCCAGGAGCTAGTACTTAACATGAAGTTTACGAAATTCGAACCATTATTTCCCATAAGAAATAATGTAAATACAATTAATCCGTTCCACAAAAAAATATTCACATACTAAATTAAAAACAATATATATATATATATACATTTACTTACCTATATTGAAGAGTTGCAGGCATCTGGAAGGTAGAGTTGCTGATAGGGGCAGGGAGTTAGTGGTTGGAAGGGGAATCCCCCTCCAAAAGGACTTCAGGTAACAAGTCCCTCTCTGGGGTTACTTCCCTTTTTGGTCTTTTAATGCCACTAGGACCAGCTTGAGAGTCACCAGACCCCTGCCTGGTGAAGTACCTGTCCAGAGTCCTCTGTTTCTGGCGACCCTTCAACACTTTCCTGAAGTGCGACATGGCTCTGTCACTGAAGTGGCTGCACAGAAGGCTCATTTCAGCTTGCTCAG
>WNWK01056187.1:0-11072 GCA_009830355.1 Cherax destructor
CTGTCATCCGCATACAGTAGGAGTTTGCACTTGACACTGATGGGCATATCATTTACATAACACAGGAATAATAAAGGACCCAGAATACTACCTTGGGGAACTCCATGCTATCGGCAGTGGTTCTGATTCCGTTTTGTTGATTTTGACAATTTGTTTCCTGTTGCTAAGATAGGACTTAAACCAGTCTGTGGAACCTATGCCGATAGCTTGAAGTTTCTTACATAATATATTGTGGTTGACAGTATCGAAGGCCTTTTGCAAGTCTAAAGTTACCATTCCTATGAGGTTCCCTATAGACATTTCAGTTCTCATGTAATCCATCAGATTAATTAGGGAGGTGTCGGTTGAGTAAGATCTCCTAAAGCCTGATTGGTAACTATGAAGAATGTTGTTGTCTCTAAGATATTTAACTACTTGACAGTACACCACCCTCTCTAGAATTTTGGATATTACACTGAGTATACTAACAGGCCTATAGTTGCTGACATCAGACCTACTATTTTTCTTGAAGATAGGAGTAACTCTGGCCTCCTTGAACCCATCTAGCACTGTATTAGTGGTGATGGACAAATTTATTATGTGAGCAATGGGGATTGCCAGTTCAGAGGCACCATCTTTTAGGAACTTAGACGGGATGTTATCTGGGCCGGTGCTCTTAATTGGGTTTAACCTGCTTAGTTCTTTTTGCACGAAGTCATGAGATACACTTACTAGTTGACAATTGTTTTGAGTTACCCCTTTATTGGTATAGTATGTTTTAAATTTATCAGAGTCTGTGTTAAAGTTATTTGATGCAGCTGGTAGCTTACTTACTAGTGTTGATGCGACAGTTGTGTAGTATGAATTAAAACAATTTGCCACTTTAGTTGTTTCGTGGCATACCTCGTTATCGACATTTAGATCTATCTACGGGTTTATGGCTATACCCCAACTGTTTGAGTTGTTGCCAGAGCTTTCTAGGGTTATTCTTGTACTCTTCGATCTTTGAGCAATAGTGTCTTGCCTTTGCGCCTTTTATAAGCCTCTGCACTCTGTTCCTCACCCTTTGGAATTCATTTAGTGCTGCAATATCCTGTCTGTCTGCCTTAAATCTTTTTATCAACTGGTCTCTGAATTTCATATTATCTAATATCTCAGTAGTCATCCAGGGTTCAGTTCTTTGTTTAATCCTAACCTCTTTAACTGGTGCAATATTATCAAGGATGGCAGTGAACATTGTTTTGAATTTTTCCCAGGCATCATTTACGTCCGTCAATTTGTTATCACTGACCAGTCACAACTGTGTAGCATATTTACCAGTGTTTCTTTACTGTAGTTTCTAGTTGACCTAACTTTTATTGTCTTGTGTAGGCCTATCCATTCCCTAGTGATTTTCCTGGTACAGTAAATGATGAAATGATCACTAAGACCTGTGGTAATGACCCCTGCCTGACTAATGTTCTCAGGGCGGTTACAAAGTATGTGGTCAATTAGGGTAGCTGAGAACTGTGTGATCCGGGTTGGTGTATTAATTAGTTGCGTGTAACTATTTAAATCCAGAATTTGCTTATATCTTTTACATAGCCCGTTATTTTGCTGTTGAAAACAGATGTTGAAGTCTCCTAATATTACTGTCTCGTCATTGTTGTCAAGTCCTGACAAGACTCTTGAAAAGTCCTCTAAGAACTGGTCATGGGTGGGAGGGCGATAACTAGTTCCTACTAAGATGGGTTTGGTCTTGGGTAGCAACACTTCAAACCATAGAATCTCCAGTTTATTGTCATTTAAATCAGGTCTTGGATTATAGGCTAAGTCGTTCTTTATGTAGGCACATACCCCACCACCTTTTCTATTCCTATCTAAGCGTTTTATATTGTAACCTTCTATTTTGACCTCGTCGTCAGTCACCGTATCATCCAACCAGGATTCCGAGATGGATATAACTGCCGCTCTAGTTCTGTTAGCTAGGGAGTGTAGCATTCATGCAGGGAGTGTAGCATTCATGACAGGAGTGTAGCAGGCATGCAGGGAGTGTAGCAGGAAGGCAGGGAGTGGGGATTCCCCTTCCAAACACTAACCCCTCCCCCTGACCTCCTCCCTATCTTCCAGATGCCAGCAACTCTCTTCAATAAAGTAAATGTTATTTTAAATGTTTAATTATAAATTTAATACATATTACATGTACTACTTTATATATAAGTACTATTTATAATTGTTTTATGAATGTAAATTATTTTTTTGTGAATATTTTTGGATGTGTGGAATGGATTAATTATACAGTGGACCCCCGAGTTTCGTAAAAACTTCATTCCTGAAGTCTGCTCAAATGCCATTACCGAACGAATTTACTCCCTTAAGGAAAAATTTCACGTAGGTTAATCTATTTCAGACCCCCAAAAATACACTTCCACAAGAACTTACAAAATTATACTTACATAATTGCACAATTTCCGGGGTATTCGTTAACTGAGGGTCCACTGTATTTACATTATTTCTTATGGGAAATAAGGTTTTGAATTACGAAGTTTTTGTGTTGAGGTCTAGCTCCTGGAACGGATTAAGATCGTTAATCGAGGGACCACTGTATCACGATTCGAACAAGTGCGTCTGTGACCTGTTCGCCCAGGTGCTTGGGTGCCTCACCGCGCAGGCGTGGAGAGCCAGTCTCGCATTGTTTACATTCAAGAGAACAATACCCTGCACGCTCATCCAGACATTTCACACTTAATTACGTATAATTGTTTGGAGTTTGTTCATTAAGTGCGAGGCAGTGGTGGTAGAGGCAGTCTTAATGTAGAGTGCGAGGTGAGTAAACAAGATTAAATGAAGGTTTGGGAGTTTTGTAAACAAACCAGTTGTTGTTGCTGTTACCAGCCTGGACACGTATGATTTCTGTTCACTCCGTCAAGCCGTCTGGAAGTGATCTAATGCAGTTAGCATTACAAACTCAGTTTTCTCTTATACTAACACGTCTGAAGGAGGAAAGAATGGGAAGATGTTTTCATAGCTAGACCAAGAATGCCCGCCACCACATTCGTAATGACATACATATTTTATTCATTCTAGAGTGTATATCAGGTTTTTATGTTATTAATATTGTTTATTATGTCATATTAGATGAATTGTGATAGATAAATAAGCTGTCGAGTTGATAATAGCTTCATAGTGAAGTACTATTTTGTCATGGCTCCTGACAGCAGGAACGGATTAATTGTATTTCCATTATTTCTTATGGGAAATATTAAATTGCCTTTCGAACATTTTGTGTTAAGAACAAGCTCCTGGAACAGATTATGTTCGAATAGCGAGGGTCCACTGTATAGAGTGGTTCCTCAACTAACGAACTTAATCCATTCCAGGAGCTAGTTCATAACATGAAAAGTTTGTAATTCGAAACCTTATTTCCCATAAGAAATAATGTAAATACAATTAATTCATTTCCACCCAAAAATTTTCACCAAAAATTAATTTTTTTAATGAATAAATACTATAGTTTTACATACATACATACAAACTATAGACCAATAAGCCTTACCTCCATAGTTGGTAAATTTATGGAATCAATAATTGCCAAGGCAATTCATAGTCATCTTGAAAAGCATAAATTGATTAATGAATCTCAAAACGGTTTTACTAAGGGGCGTTCCTGTCTTACGAATTTACTAACTTTTTTCACTAAGGTGTTTGAGGAGGTAGATCATGGAAATGAATATGATATTGTGTATATCATAATACGATGTTTCTAAAGCAAATTATAGGTACTTGAACCATGTCTGGTGGCGACCCGCCAGGTAAATATATGCATAAGTGTGAGGTGAATTTTTTATATTTTTTTATGTTTGTTTTTTAATTTTCTGTCAATTTTTCTTCCGAATACAATAAATTTACCACTTAACATCATTACAGTGTGGGAGGGGCTTATATCAGAGGTGGGCGGAGCTTGTATGATGATGCAACAACCAATAATTGATTTTATAGATGTCGGCACTCTGAATGCCGCTCACAAGATGTCTTATACTGACGCTATTATTGCTAATATTCTTTTTCGGCTTATATCATACACGAGAAACAATTAGAAATCACTTATATTGCATAGAAAAGCCCAAAATAGCACGAATTTCGTGAATTTTTTTTGTACTTTTCTGACGTAATTAGCTAGCCCACGCGTTCAGCCGAATATCTCGAAAGCAAGATTTTGGCCTATTGCTTTGTTTATATACCATTAACCCTTTCGGGGTTTTGGTCGTACTAGTACGTCTTACGCACTGGGGTTATTGACGTACTAGTACGCCTAAATTCTTGCGCCCTCAAATCAAGCAGAAACAGGCTGTTAGGCCTAGATGTGATAGAATGGGTCTGTGCGGTCAGTGTGCGCAGTATAAAAAAAATCCTGCACCACACAGTGCATAATGAGGAAAAAAAAACTCTGACCGTGTTTTTGGTTTAAAACAGCGACTTTGCAGTCTATTTTCGTATGGTATTTATTGTTGTATTCTCTTTTTCTTGTTCTTATTTGATAGAATGGAAGATATATTACAGAAATAGAGATGATTTTGATTGGTTTGACAATAACAAGTACCTTGAAATTGAGCTCAAAGTAGCGAAAATGTTCGATTTTTGACGATGTTCAAGAGTAAACAAATCACACCATGCGTCCAATACACATCAACTGGCGAGTCTAATATTCATGCACAAGTGCTCTGATATTATTTATACCATTTTTACAATGATGCAGTTGTATACATAACAATAAATCTTCTATTTTTTTGTGAGAATAAAAATTCAAAATGGAAAGCAAAAGTAATGTAAGAGGGGCCTGGAGACGTAACTAATGAACAGAGAAGATGTTATTTTAGTGCCAGGAATGTCTGTCTTGTTTATTATGGGTCCTATTTTGAAATTGGCATCCTTTGAAATTTGTGTGAAATTGGCCAAATTGCCATTTTCTGACCACTATTTTGGGTAGTTGAAATTGGTAAATAGGCGGTTTCTTGTACTCAATCGATAGAAGAAAAGGAGTTCTAGCGACATAGCTATAATTTTAGTAGACTGAAACATTGGAATGTACCGAAAATAGGGCTCAAAGTTGGCGAAATCGCCGATGCGTAAGTGTCATGGCTACCGCTAACTTCGCAAAAGCATAATTCCGTTAGTTTTCGATCAAATTTCATAATTTTTGTGGCGTTATGATCGGAAAAAGATTCTCTATCATTCCATAAGAAAAATTTTTTTTTTTTTTTTTAAATTCGTGGACCCTGAGAACGAGTTTCAGAGACCCCCCTTGGACCCCCAAAGGGTTAATAATGATTGGATTGAAATGATTTTCACAGACAATATAAAACAAAGTGTGCTTGACTTGTTTCCGGATTTTTTTTGGAATATCTCAAATATTTTTTATTTTGTGGTGGGATAAAAGGCAGATATTTTGGTGAATGCCAAAACGCGTACCAAATGTTTTTTTTTTTTGGCACGAAAATAAAGTATATTAGATTAATTGTCTTTGAAAATAAGTCGTGTTAGATGTATTCTAACAGTGGGGATTGTCGGAAGTGCCACTCATAGTGCCAATTTGTGCAACAAGTGCTGCCATTTGTCAAAATCAGTAAAAAAAAATTTCTCAGTTGTTTGTTTGCCAATCTTATTGAAACTTTGTGATATTATGTTACATATATGCTTCTAAACCTACACCAAAAATAAAAAAAAATCGGACAATAAATAACGATCCTAACTGAAATTGCCGCACAGGTTCCTTAAGGCACACGGAATAGGAGAAATTTTTTCCTGGGTAGAGGCATGGTTGACAAATAGGCGGCAGATAGTGTGCATAAATGGAGAGAAATCAGAATGGTGGCACGTCTCAAGCGGTGTTTCACAGGGGTCAGTTTTGGGCCCCCTGTTGTTTACAATTTACATAGCGACATAGATGAGGGAATAAATAGCAACATAAACAAATTTGCTGATGACACCAAAATAGGCCGTCCAATTCATTCTAATGACGACATTAGAGCACTCCAGGATGATTTGAATAGACTGATGCAGTGGTCGGAGAAGTGGCAGATGCAGTTTAATGTAGACAAATGCAAAGTTCGAAATGTTGGGCAGGACAATAACCATGCCACATATAAACTGAATAATGTAGATCTTATTACTTGTGATTGCGAGAAGGATTTAGGAGTTCTGGTTAGTAGTAATCTGAAACCAAGACGACAGTGCATAAGTGTTCGCAATAAAGCTAACAGAATCCTTGGCTTCATATCAAGAAGTATAAATAATAGAAGTCCTCAGGTTGTTCTTCAACTCTATATATCTTTGGTTAGGCCTCATTTAGATTATGCTGCACAGTTCTGGTCACCGTATTACAGAATGGATATAAATGCACTGGAAAACGTACAGAGGAGGATGACAAAGTTGATCCCATGTATCAGAAATCTTCCCTATGAGGATAGACTGAGGGCCTTGAATCTGCACTCTCTATAAAGACGTAGAATTAGGGGGGATATGATTGAGGTGTATAAAAGGAAAACAGGAATAAATATAGAGGATGTAAATAGCGTGTAAATAGCAGCAATGGTTTCAAGTTGGAAAAGTTCAGATTCAGGAAGGATATAGGAAAGCACTGGTTTGGTAATAGAGTTGTGGATGAGTGGAACAAACTCCTGAGTACCGTCATAGGGGCTGGGACGTTGTGTAGTTTTAAAAATAGGTTAGATAAATACATGAGTGGGTGTGGGTGGGTGTGAGTTGGACCTGACTAGCTTGTGCTACTAGATCAGATGCCATACTTATTCCTTAAGTGGAAGTGACCTGACTACCTGGAGTTTACCTGGTTAGGGTTAACTCCAGGTGGGGTGCGGGTGGGTGTGAGTTGGTCCTGACTAGCTTGTGCTACTAGGTCAGATGCCGTGCTCCTTCCTTAAGTGAATGTAACCTGACCTGGCATGGTTGGGGCATTGGCTTAAGACAGTTGGAGACTTGGACCTGCCTCACATGGGCCAGTAGGCCTGCTGCAGTGTTCCTTTTTTCTTATGTTCTTAAATATAAAGCACTAATTATAATGGACAAATGAACAGTTAAATAAATTTTACCTTTATTGAAGACTCTTGTTGGCGTATGAGAGAGTCAGGAGAATTTGTTTGGAGGCAGGACAAGATTGCCCTTCAATATGACAATAATATCAACTCTACAGCTTATTTATCTAGCACAATTCATCTAATATGACATAATAAACAATATTAACCCTTTCAGGGTTATTGACATACTAGTACGGCTTACGCCCTGGGGTTATTGACGTACTATGCTTACGCCGTGACGACTAACGCCAAATTCTAGCGCCCTCAAATCAAGCAGAAACAGGCTGTTAGGCCTAGATGTGATAGAATGGGTCTGTGCGGTCAGTGTGCACAGTATAAAAAAATTCCTGCACCACACAGTGCATAATGAGGAAAAAAAAACTCTGACCGTGTTTTTGGTTTAAAACAGCGACTTTGCAGTCTATTTTTGTATGGTATTTATTGATGTATTCTCGTTTTCTTGGTCTCATTTGATAGACTGAAAGATATATTACAGAAATAGAGATGATTTTGATTGGTTTGACAAAGACAAGTACCTTGAAATTTGAGCTCAAAGTAGCGAAAATGTTCGATTTTGACGTGTTCAAGAGTAAACAAATCACACCATGCATCCAATACACATCAACTGGCGAGTCTAATATTCATGCACAAGTGCTCTAATATTATTTATACCATTTATGCAATGATGCAGTTGTATACATAACAGTAAATCTTCTATTTTTGTGAGAATAAAAATTCAAAATCAAAAGCAAAAGTAATGTAAGAGGGGCCTGGAAACGTGACTAATGAACAGAGAAGACGTTATTTTAGTGCCAGGAATGCCTGTCTTGTTTATTCTGGACCCTATTTTGAAATTGGCATCGTTTGAAATTTGTGTGAAATTGGCCAAATTGCCATTTTCTGACCACTATTTTGGGTAGTTGTAATAGGTAAATAGGCGGTTTCTTGTACTCAATCGATAGAAGAAATGGACTTCTAGCGAAATAGCTATAATTTTAGTTGCCTGAAACATGGGAATTTGCCGAAAATAGGGCTCAAAGTGGGCGAAATCGCCGATGCGTAAGTGTTATGGCTACCGCTAACTTCGCGAAAGCATAATTCCGTTAGTTTTCGATCAAATTTCATAATTTTTGTGGCGTTATGATCGGAAAAAGATTCTCTATCATTTCATAAGAAAAAATAATTTTTTTTTTTTAAATTCTTGGACCCTGAGAACGAGTTTCGGAGACCCCCTTGGACCCTGAAAGGGTTAATAACATAGAAACATGATATAAACTCTAGAATGAATAAAACATGTCATTATAAATCTGGAAGGACTGGTGGAGTGTGTGTTGGTGTTATTGTTGGGTATAAGGACTGGTGGAGTGTGTTGGTGTTGTTGTTGGGTATAAGGAGGAGATGGTGGCAGAGTACGGTGCTCTTCTCAGTGTCCCTATAATCTCAAACACCATTGTAGAAGTTTCGTTTTGTGTCATTTTCTATTGATTAATCACTTAACTTACTTAAGTAAGTAAGGTTATTCAGGTATACACAAATCCAGTTATACATAGATTATCATACATAGCAGCATATGTGTAGAAAACCTAGGATAACCCAAAAAAGTCAAGACAGAGTGACTTATTTCCATTGCTACACTTTATCACTGGCTGGTGCTATAGCCTTTATCGACTTGTGAAGCTTCTTTGGACCCATGGTGATTTATTTCACAGTAACAATCACTGAACCAGCAATAAACACAACAAAAGTATTGTGAATGTTTGAAAGAGCGCACTGGGTAATGTTCTCTCAAGTGTAAACAACGCCTGACTGGCGTCCTTTCTGCCTCACCGCAGGCAGAAAAGGCGTTCATTACGCAATTTGTTTGCTATATGGAGCATTCATTAGGCGGGGTTCCACTGTATATGATTCTAATTATATATGGCAGTTGAAGGAAGGCTGGAAGAAGACCAGGAACAGAATTGGATAAAAACAAATTTTTGTTTGACAGAATATTGCTGTCAGGATCACATGAAGGCAATAAGGTGTTTCCTGACAATACCTTTGAAGCGATTGGCAGACAAGTAACTTTTAGAATCTTCAGGCAGAGAGTTCCAGATTTTAGGGTCTTTTATGTGCAGTTAAAGATTAAAGATTCTTTATTTGAAAATGAAAATATTTATTTCCTTGCAAAGCTTACAATGTGCGGTTTACATATTATAAAATACAGTGAACCTCCGGATTACGTAGGCGTCGGATAACGTAAAATTCAGAATAAGTAACATTTTTTCCGTAAAAATATTGGTTCAGTATAAGTAGATCCGCTCGGAATAAGTAATTCATCATGGATGTGTACGCATGGCCAAGACGGCCCAACACTCCATCCAGAGTCAGTGTGCCATTGTTTACCAGCGAATGACAGCCACCACACATTCATTCCATACATTTTGTCACTTTTTCATTGTTTTTAGTGCTTGCAACTGCTAAATAAGCCACTATGGGCTCAAAGAAAGCTCCTAGTGCCAGCCCTGTGGTAAAGAGTATAGCAAGCATGCAGGGAGTGTAGCAGGCATGCAGGGAGTGTAGCAGGCATGCAGGGAAGTAACCCCAGAAAAGAACTTGGTACTTGAAGTGATAATGGAAGGTGATTCCCCTTCCAAACACTAGCAACTACTCCTTCCTCTCCCCTCCTTCCATCTTCCACACAACTCTTCAATAAAGGTAAGTGTCAAGTTATTACTGTTTTATGTACTTTATATCTCATTCTTTTCTGTGTAATTTAATGTGGAAACAATATTTATTTTAATACTTTTGGGTGTCTGGAACGTATTAATTGAATTTCCATTATTTCTTATGGGGAAAATAGATTCGGATTAAGTAATATTCGGTTTAAGTAGTGCCCTCTGGAACGGATTAATTATGTAATCCGGGGGTCCACTGTATTAATTACAAAGAAGGCCTCTAGCATGCCTAGGCATTTCTTGCAGACTAACTCTATATTGACACAGGTTATGGAGCAGTACATAGAGTCTGCTGTTGCAATCATTGTGTATGTGCCTACATAAGGAACGAATTAGCCTATAATCCTGGAGATTCTATGGTTTGAGGTGTTGCTTCCCAAGACCAAACCCATCTTAGTAGGAACTAGTTAACGCCCTCCCACCCATGACCAGTTCTTAGGGGACTTTCCAAGAGTATTGTCCGGACTTGATAACAATGTGGAGATTAATACTGGGAGACTTCAACATCTATTTTCAACAGCAAAATAACGGGCTATGTAAAAGGTATAAGCAAATTCTGGATTTAAATAGTTACACTCAACTAATTAATACACCAACCCGGATCACACAGTTCTCAGCCACCCTAATTGACCACATACTTTGTAACCGCCCTAAGAACATTAGTCAGTCAGGTGTCATTACCACAGGCCTTACTGATCATTTCATCATTTACTGTACCAAGAAAATCATTAGGAATGGATAGGCATACACAGGACAATAAAAATTAGGTCAACTAGAAACTACAATAAGGAGGGGTTAAGTCAGTCAAGCCATTCAGTAAGTCAGTCAAGCCTTTCAGTAAGTCAGTCAAGTCATTCAGTAAGTCAGTCAAGTCATTCAGTAAGTCAGTCAAGTCATTCAGTAAGTCAGTCAAGTCATTCAGTAAGTCAGTCAAGTCATTCAGTAAGTCAGTCAAGTCATTCAGTAAGTCAGTCAGTCATCAGTAAGTCAGTCAGTCATTCAGTAGTCAGTCAAGTCATTCAGTAAGTCAGTCAAGTCATTCATAAGTCAGTCAAGTCATTCAGTAAGTCAGTCAAGCATTCAGTAAGTCAGTCAAGCCATTCAGTAAGTCAGTCAAGTCATTCAGTAAGTCAGTCAAGTCATTCAGTAAGTCAGTCAAGTCATTCAGTAAGTCAGTCAAGTCATTCAGTAAGTCAGTCAAGTCATTCAGTAAGTCAGTCAAGTCATTCAGTAAGTCAGTCAAGTCATTCAGTAAGTCAGTCAAGTCATTCAGTAAGTCAGTCAAGTCATTCAGTAAGCCGTCAAG
>WNWK01056188.1:0-11072 GCA_009830355.1 Cherax destructor
TAGTCGGTCACTACCATAGGTTGACGGCAACTGACCTGGTAGTACAAGCTAGTCAGGTCCAAACTCACACCCACCCACACCCACTGATGTATTTATCTAACATATTTTTAAAACTACTCAACGTCCCAGCCCCTATGACGGTGCTGGGGAGTTTGTTCCACTCATCCACAACTCTATTACCAAACCAGTGCTTTCCTGAATCTGAACTTTTCCAACTTGAAACCATTGCTGCGAGTCCTGTCTTGGCTGGATATTTTCAGCACGCTATTTACATCCCCTTTATTTATTCCTGTTTTCCATTTATACACCTCAATCATATCCCCCTAATTCTACGCCTTTCTAGAGAGTGCAGATTCAAGGCCCTCAGTCTATCTTCATAGGAAGATTTCTGATACATGGGATCAACTTTGTCATCCTCCTCTGTCGTTTTCCAGTGCATTTATATCCATTCTGTAATACGGTGACCAGAACTGTGCAGCATAACCCTAAATGAGGCCTAACCAAAGATATATAGAGTTGAAGAATAACTTGAGGACTTCTATTGCAACCTCAGGTTCAATGGCCTGTTAACCTGAGTGAAAAAGGGAGCTTGGAGCGAAACACAGTAGAAAATGCTTTGAATTTGTATTTCCTTTCAAGCTATGATTATATAAGATATTGCGCCCCTGAACTGGGCCTCAATGTATATAATGTATATTACCATTTTCTATAATTTTATATTGCTAATATTCTCGATAATAGCTAAATCGTTAATATTTTGCTTTATATTATTATTAGACTATTATTTACTTAGCTATATTTATTAGGTAGGATGTAATATTGTTGTGCTTGAGAGTGTGTAGTAACTGCCTTGGTGTTGGCAAACTACTGTTACGCTGCCGGCGTCTAGTTGCTGGGAGGAGTCAGTCTCTGGACACACCTGAGCTGGGTGGTTGTTCCTCTTTCCTCTCTCTCTCTGGCCTGCTGCCCTCGTCGAGTCAACACCTCACTCTATTTCTACTTGTTTTCTCGACATTAGACTCTGTTGGGTAGAGTATGCATTCGTGGGTGAGGCGAATCATACTTCTCAGAACTCTGTGTAACTCTGTTCACAGAGAATAGATTAGACAGTGATTTTCGACGTTGTTCTGGGTTGTGTGTCACATTGACACTCTGATAAAACTCAGGTCTCAAGCTATAGCTCTGGACCTAATTCGATAAGGCATCTGTGCACCGCCACAGTTTGGGATTGTTAATGCTGAACCTAGCTTCAGTAGAAAGGGAGTTTTGGGACTGTTTTGGAGGATCTACTGATGGTCCCCAGTTAGGGTCGATTTTCTATCTCCTTGTTCCTGACGCTGTGTTGCTGTTGCCTGTTATATTGCTGTTCTGCGAATTTTTTTTTTTTTACATTTTATTAGTTTCCAATAAATATACATTTATAAGTCAAACATGCAAAATACATGTTGCAAATTATACAACAGCAATTCTTTGGTTAAACAGTGAAAATATCGAAAATATCAGAAAACCTCAGAAAACTATGCCCTAAAACCCTTACCTCTACCACCAGTGAACTCTTGTCCCCTTTCCCCTAATAAATAAATACAGAGTCCACAAAACATAAACCCAAATAATGAAATACAGTCCACCATAACATATTCTCTATTCCTAAGGATATACAGTGATACTCATTGACGACTGCAAATAAATTTTACAGTTCACAAAAATTAAAATTACATTTAAAATTACATTTTACAGTTCCGAAACGTTCAATAATTACATGTTACAAATTGCGCAACAGCAATTTCCTTTAATAAGCTATGCATATATCAGAAAAACATACCCCTAACCATTTATCTACAATTAGTGAACTCCTGTCCCCTTCCCCCTTATGCTTGATACAGAGTCCACAAAAACCAAACCCCAATAATGCCATAGCAAGTTCACAATAACATTAGCTCTAGTTCTAATGCTATGCTGTTAACTGCAAATAAAATGTACAGTGTGCACTGATAACAAATAACAAAACCCCAAGAATGATACATAGTCCACAATAACCGTGACTAGTCCTAATACTATGCAGTGAATACTGCAAATAAAATGTACAGTGTGCACAGATAACAAATAACAAAAACCCAAAGAATGATACATAGTCCACAATAACCTTGACTAGTACTATGCAGTGAATACTGCATATAAAATGTACAGTGTGCACGGATAACAAATAACAAAACCCAAAGAATGATACATAGTCCACAATAACAGTGACTAGTCCTAATACTATGCAGTGAATACGGCAAATAAAATTTACCGTGTGCACAAAATAATCCTACCACACAATGTTTCCAGCCTCCTTAACTCCACGGAGACTACGACCTTGTTTCAGTACCATCTCTGTACTAAGTATAGTCCAAGACATTCATACCACTCTCACCAAACCTAACCACTCCTGCCCCCGTCACCAGAGGATCCGGCCAAACCCCTACAAAACCCCTTACTCCCCCTCCCCTTGCAAACCCCAACCTCACATTCACTCCACCACACACATCCACTTCAACACACTATAAATCTAGACAGTCACCCGGTCCCCAACTGTGATGTCATCCGTCCCCCCGTCCTCTAATGGCTTAACCCCCTATCTACCTGTCTACCTATGCCTCTCCACCACACCACACCTACCCAATGCTCCACCAGCGCCTCTGTCAAGCCCTTTCATTACAATATCTGTCTCCCAATAAACCCTGCACACTCAATTTCCTGTACCCCTCTGAAAAGCTCGAACCCCACTCCCTCCCATATATTAAACGATTCCTGCACATAGTGCGATATATACGTCCGCCACAGCCCCCATCCTTTCCCTAACACTCATGTCCTTAATTTCCACGACATGCACACGAAGTCCACCATACAGTACAGTAATCCCTTTTTATCCCTATGTCTAACCCCTCCCAAATCCAAGTAAATGCCCGTAACAAAGGGATACCCCCACCAAACCCCTTAACACCCCTCCCATCCACCTACGAACCCCATCCAGAGTTTCACAAAAATATACTGCATGCAGAGCCGACTCCGGCAAGCCACACTTCTGACATTTCCCGTCTTTTGCCAATCCCATACGGAATAAATTCTCCCGTGACGCCACTGCCCCATGTAAAAACCGAAACATCAGCTCTCGGTCCCTCGCCGGCAACCTCAGATCCCTGAACCCCTTCCATATCCCCTTCCAGTCATATACTGGATAAACCGCCTCACCTTCCACCGTCTCCTCCCCAGCACCAAACCTCATTATAACTGCAACACTCAACCTTTGTGGCTCCGTATAACCAACAAGCACCGCAGCCAATCTCTGCACTGCCCCAGTTCCCTCACACCCCACCACTCCCCTACTTCCCGCAGCACCCCTTCCACCCCAGCCTCACCTCTCTCCCCCAACCCTCCCCTCCTTACCACACAACGTTTCACATACATACACAACAATCTCCTTTCCAGCCATATTAAACCCAAAACTCCAAAATTACCCTTTTCCTAACTATCTCCTTCCTGAGCCAATGTCTACCATGTGCCCAAATAAACTTAAATACCCTGCTCTCCAATTCTTTAACATCCCAACTTAATAAAGGAAAAATGTTGGCAATATACCATATCTTACTATATATCATGTTATTAACCGCAATAACCCTCTGCCGCAACGTTAACTCTCCCGCTCTCCAACTATTCAACCGCTCCGTCGCACTTTTAACTACATTCCTCGAATTCACCTCTCTCGCCTCATCCCTGTCCCTCGTGTAAACAATACCACATATTTTCACTCTGTCCACAATTTTCCACCCATACCTGCTACCCAACCCGCCCCCACCCAAGCGCCTACCTCCAACAATATGGATTTAGCTCCATTGACCCTCATGCCAGTAGCACTACAGAAAGACTTTAAGTGTATTCCTATGTTAACCAATCCCACCTCGTGACACACTAACACCGTCGTGTCATCTACATATCCCACCACATTTCTAATCCCTTATCCCTCCCCCAACCCCTTCCCATCCCCCACTAATCTGTAAAACGGATCCTGTAAGCAAGCGAAAAGGATCTGCGACAGGGGACAACCCTGTCGCAGACCCCTTTCCATCCTAACCACCCCTCCCAACCTACCATTTATTTGCACCTTCACACTTGCCCCTGCATATAACGCCCTAACCCAATCCAGCACTTCCAATCCAAACCCCTGCCTTTCCATTATTCCAAACATACTCTCACGCTCCACACTATCATATGCTCCTTCCAATCCAGTGCAAGTATTCCTCCCTCTTCCTCTCTATCTATGAAATCTTTAATACGTTCATGTCCCTCCCCACACCCCTTCCCGGTATCCCCCTGTCCTTCCTCAATCACCCCCTATCACCCTTTTTAATCTATTACCTAAAATTTTAGCATATATTTTATAATCCATATTCATAAGGACTAAAGGTCTATAATTCTCTAATGTTTCCCTTCCTTCCCCTTCCTCACTAATACCATTACCCCCATACCCATGTCCCTCCCCATTACACCTGTCCTTTTCATACCATTCATCACACCTACCATACAATCCTTTATGATGTCCCAATTCTCCTTATAAAATTCATTTGCCAAACCATCCATACCTGGAGCCTTGCCCTTACTTAATCCTTCCACTGCCTCCCACACCTCCCTCTCACTAATCATGCCCTCCAATCCCTCCCGATCTTCCCTACTCAACCTCTCCCTAATCTTTCCCAATAAAATGCTCCTTTCCTCCATACCCACCCCCACTGCTCATGTGCCTTGCAAACCACTTATCAGCATACACATTCATTCCCTCCGTAGAATTTATTCTCATACCCTTCACATAATTCCCCATGTTTTCATCCACTTCCAGATACTCCAATGACATTCTATCCCGTCTCTGTTTACACTTCCCAAAACATATTGTGAGGGTCTATCCCCACAACACATCATCCATTCCGGCTTTCATTCTACATGCCCCAAACCTCTCATTCTGCAAGGTCTTCAACCTATCTTTCAACACCTTAATTTCCTCTGTCATTCTATGTCCTCCCCGCATATAACAGTCTTTCAAGAGTCCCTCAATGTAATTTTGTAAACCGTATCTCCATCCTGCTTCTTCCCTTCCCAACCTCTGATAGTAAGCTTGGATGCCAGGCTTCCCCGTACTTACCCACCAATCCACCAAAGCCCCCCTCCCTACTCCCCATCCAAAACCCACCCCACCAATCCCTAAATTCCTCACTTTTACCATCACCTTTTAATAACTGAACATTTAATTTCCAAAAACCCCTGTACCATTTTGCAACCCCTTCCCATCCCACCTCCACCAACACTCCCCGATGATCCGTGAAACCCACATCCAAATATTGCACCCCCACTACCACGCTACCTGTTACATAAATCCTGTCCAATCTAGCCGCATACCCTCTTCTAACAAACGTGGCTCACCCGCACCTCCCACCCCAATCACGTCTTTCAAACCTACCCTCCTAAGTACGTCCCTTAAGGCTGCAAGTACACAACCTCCTCCCCGCGGCTCTACATCCCTCTCTCTAATTACACAATTAAAATCCCCTTCAACAATCGTTACATTTGGCAAATCCGACATGCATAAATCATGTAATCCCAAACAAAATCCACCTTTACCTTCCTTGCCGCCTCCGCCGGCATGTACACTCTAAAAACATACCCTAACTCCACTCCACTCCCCATCTACTCTAACCAGCCTACCTTCCCCACACTCCTCCCATCGCAAAGGTTTGAAAGGGCTTGACACCGCCACTGCTACCGCCACCCCCCCCTTTAATCTACTGGATGAACTTGCAAACACTTTGTATCCATTCAAAAGTAATTCCCCACCACACCTATAATTGTGTTCCTGTATAAAAGCAACTGTCACACCATACCTTCGCAACGTACACTCCACCCAAGCCCTCTTAATTTCATCCCTCAACCCATTTACATTAAGTGTTAAACACTTGAAAACTATGTCAAGGGTTTGCCCCTAGGCCTCTGTGGAAGTTGTACCCCTGACTTCCCTTTACTCATTTTACCCGTTTGCTTCCCTCCCTTAAAGTACCCTCTCTAATACCAAACCTAGATCTTTTTTAGCAACTTCCACCGAAGCCTTTTTACAGATCCTCTGCGCCGGTGTCAGCACATCCTCACTGCCTGATGAATTGCCAGACCTTTTACGTGTCCTCTTTATGTCTTCCACACTACTTGCATCCTCGGTCTGATGGACCTCCACCTGCACATCCTCCATAATTAAGTGTTGGTCCACTGGACTGGCACTCTCCACACTTTCCACCACATTTACTGCATCTATCAAACCATCATTAGTGCTTACACTTAGCACCGGCAAAGGGTCGTCCAATATTTCCTTTAATATTTGTTCCAGTGGTATCTCCTCTGCCGGACTCTCCTGGTGATCACAGTCAACCACTGGTATAACAGATTCCTGTGTTAGGGTCTGACAAACCACCTCAGAACCCTCCACAATCTCACTCCAGAGTTTCGTCTGCTTCTCCCGTTGCGTCTCCTCCTTCCGTTCCTCTCTCTGCGCCTGCACTTTCACTACTCGTTGTTCTGGCACTTGTCTGGGTCCCGTCCTCCTCATGCAGTCAGCCGCCACATGATCGTAGGCGCCACACAGTCGACACGTCCTGCGCTGTCCCATGTAGGTCACGTACACTTGGGTCCTGAAGTCTGGTATAACAACGTAGGACGGTATGGGGTGCTTCAATGTCATTTTCAACGAGTACGACCCCTCAGGGAGGCCCATCATCGGTCCCTCGCTCCACTTTCCAGGTGTTGCTGCGTGTATTGTACCATACGCACTGAAGACCGTACTGATGTCCGTCGGGTCCGCTTCGAATGGGACGTTCTTCAAACGTACCCAAGTGTACGTACGTGAAACGTCCTTCAATCGTACCTGAAGTCCAGTGTGCACCGTGTAGACATGATCCTGGTGTCGATCAGCGAGTCGGTCATAAACTTCTGCCGTCAGTAGCTTCACAAATACTCTATTCATCCCATTCAGGGCAACGCCATACAAATCTTCTATGTCAAGACCATACACCTCTCGTAATATCGTCGGTAAGACAGTCCCGGCCGTTGCAGGGTTTAGGACGCCAGTCACAAGGTCAATACAGACAGTATTCAAACGTCTTCTCCCTGCTGTCGCCATGTTGCTTTGGAAAACCAAAGTGCTGTAAAGCGTCGCCAGGGGTCAGGTCAGAGCACCACACACCCTCGCACCACCAGAGCTGGGCTGCGACTTCTGCGAATTGGTCATTTTACTGGACAATCAAGCTGTTCTGATTGTCAGTTTAGTGCAGCTAGCTTATGAGAAGTTGTTCTGTCGTACACTGGTTGAGTCGAGTCTTAGAGTTACCGGGAGCACACTCATACACACATTTATTCTTATTTGTATATATTATTGTAATTACTGACATGGTACTTGATGGTACTTCTGAGTTATATATATATATGTGCCCTCAGCACAGACTTATTGTATATGAGAGCAGTGTAGGAGCTACCCTCCTAATTAACCTAATTGATATCTTAATTAATATCTTTATATTTGATTTACTTTGCTACCCTAGATTTTCTCACTTTGTTAATAAACCTTTTAAATATATCTGTTTGGTTAGTACCCTATCAGTTGCAATCCCCTTAATCTATATAATATGTCGGATAACTGAACCAGGATACTGACTTTGTTGCAAAAGCCCAGTAACAGGCTGGATGCTAGAAGGGCTTTCCTTTCTAGTGTTCACTGGAGATATCTATTATTAATAGATATCGTGTCATTTTGTAACATAAGACTTTTGTCTTTTCCTTCACCAAGTAAATAGAAAAGGGCTTTACACATATGTACACTATATACAGAAAGAGTAGTATTTATTACACGCCACAGTTGTCAAGGCAAAACAGCAGCCAAAAGACAGACAACCTTTCCACAACCAGCTCAATGCAGGAATTCCAGTGACAGACTGTGAGTGGTATCCAGGTCTCCTTTGTCATTGTCAAACTCGCATTATAATTGGCTGAACCGAGTCGTTGATTTGATGATGGGGCCCTATCGCCAAACCCTTAACGATGGTTCGCTGGTTGGAGGGGAGCCTATGTGGGTGTTTTAACATGCTCCGAATAAAGGTTACGTACTCTTTGCATGCAACAGCTTCTATTATTTATACTTCTTGATATGAAGCCAAGGATTCTGTTAGCTTTATTGCGAACACTTATGCACTGTTGTCTTGGTTTCAGATTACTGCTAACATTAGTTCCAATATCAACATTATATGGCTGTGTATCATTTCTCTTATACATCACGTCTATTATCATAAAAAACTTATGATAAATAAATCTTAAAACACCACAACAATATTTTAGATCTGGGAGTGAGGTTGGTCTCACAGGCATGAGGACCATGAGGAGTTATCTCCCGTGAAATTAAGTTTTGGCTAGCCAGTAATAATCGAGGCTTGGGGATGCCACCACTCATGACGCTGAGTATTATACACATTCTTGTGAGGAAGCCCTGGATGAATTTATATATAACTGCAAGACCTGGTCTTACAGCCTTTATTCCTGTTCTTGCAGCCTTTATTTCTATTTTTACAGCCTTTATTTCTGTCCTTCAGCCTTTATTCTATTACAGCCTTTATTCCTGTCCTTCAGCCTTTTTCTATTCTTACAGTCTTCATTCCTGTTCTTGCGGCCTTTATTTCTATTCATACTGTCTTTATTCCTGTTCTTTCAGCCTTTATTCTGTTCTTACAGCCTTTATTCTGTTCCTACAGCCTTTATTCTGTTCTTACAGCCTTTATTTCCCGTTCTTATAGCCGAATTACTATTCTTACTGCCTTTATTTCAATTCTTAGACAATATGTTTCTATTCTTACAACCTTTATTCATGTTCAAGCAGCCTTTGTATAATTAAGATACATCAAAGTTAATGGTTTAAAGTCAAACAGAAAATACATTCTCGAAATTAATGTAAAGAAAATTTAATGAATCAAATTGTCATATTAAAACAATTAAAGTCCAAATACAAAGAAAAACTTTTTATCGCAAAAACACAGTTTCAAGGAACGATTGAAGTGAATCAGAAGAAGAAATCTCTAGTTACTTAGCATAATCCAGTAACCCTTATTTGTGTTTCTGTTAGCAAGACGTTTACTCAGTACCAAGAACTTCAATTTAGAATAAATATTTCATTCTAGATGAAGCTTCAGCATCCAAGACTTGACTGTTGAAGAAGAATTTCTTATCTTACGGAAGATAATACCTGATCAATTTATGACCAACTCCATCCCCATGCTTGACCACCATCCCCATGCTTGACTACCATCCCCATGCTTGACTACCATCCCCATGCTTGACCACCATCCCAATGCTTGACCACCATCCCCATGCTTGACCACCATCCCCATGCTTGACCACCATCCCCATGCTTGACCACCATCCCCATGCTTGACCACCATCCCCATGCTTGACCACCATCACAATGCTTGACCACCATCCCCATGCTTGACCACCATCCCCATGCTTGACCACCATCCCCATGCTTGACCACCATCCCCATGCTTGACCACCATCCCCATGCTTGACCACTATCCCCATGCTTGACCACCATCCCCATGCTTGACTACCATCCCCATGCTTGACCACCATCCCCATTCTTGACCAACATCCCCATGCTTGACCACCATCCCTATGCTTGAACACCATCCCCATGCTTGACCACCATCCCAATGCTTGACCACCATCCCCATGCTTGACCAACATCCCCATGCTTGACCAACATCCCATGCTTGACCACCATCCTCATGCTTGACCACCATCCTCATGCTTGACCACCATCCCCATGCTTGACCACTGCCATCTCCCTGCTTGACCACCATCCTCATGCTTGACCACAATCCTCATGCTTGACCACCACCCTCATGCTTGACCATCATCCCCATGCTTGACCACTGTCATCTCCATGCTTGACCACCATCACCATGTTGACGCACCATCACCATGCTTGACCACTGTCATCTCCATGCTTGACCATCATCGCCATGCTTGACCGCCATCACCATGCTTGACCACTGTCATCGCCATGCTTGACCATCATCACCATGTTGACCACAATCACCCTGCTTGACCATCATCACCATGCTTGACCACCATCCCCATGCTTGACCACCATCCCCATGCTTGACCACCATACACATGCTTGACCACCATCCCCATGCTTGACAACCATCCTCATGCTTGACCACCATATTCATGCTTGACCACCATCCCCATGCTTGACCACTGCCATCTCCATGCTTGACCACCATCACCATGCTTGACCACCATCACCATGCTTGACCACAATCACCATGCTAGACCATCATCACCATGCTTTACCACCATCACTATGCTTGACCATCATCACCATGCTTGACCATCATCACCATGCTTGACCATCATCACAATGGTTGACCATCATCACCAAGCTTGACCATCATCACCATGGTTGACCACCATCACCATGCTTGACCATCATCACCATGGTTGACCACCATCACCATGCTTGACCACCATCACCATGGTTGACCATCATCACAATGGTTGACCATCATCACCAAGCTTGACCATCATCACCATGGTTGACCACCATCACCATGCTTGACCATCATCACCATGGTTGACCATCATCACCATGCTTGACCATCATCACCATGGTTGACCACCATCATCATGATTGACCATCATCACCATGGTTTACCATCATCACCATGGTTGACCATCATCACAATGGTTGACCATCATCACCATGGTTGACCATCATCACCATGGTTGACCATCATCACCATGCTTGACCATCATCACCATGGTTGACCATCATCACCATGCTTGACCATCATCACCATGCTTGACCACCATTACCATGGTTGACCATCATCACCATGGTTGACCATCATCACCATGGTTGACCATCATCACCATGGTTGACCATCATCACCATGCTTGACCATGATCACCATGCTTGACCACCATCACCATGGTTGACCAACATCACCATT
>WNWK01056189.1:0-10000 GCA_009830355.1 Cherax destructor
TATATATATATATATATATATATATATATATATATATATATATATATATATATATATATTATATATATATATATATATATATATATATAATTATATATATCACACATTTTCGGCCGATACCGATACCAATCATACATTTTTTTTTTTTTAATAATTGTTAAATATATAAGGGGGAATGCTTATTGCACAATGGTATTAAACAACACCGGGAGGTTAGATATTAAATAACTAAATTTCTTTGATATGCCATTGTTCATTACTTGGCCTGTTGTGTCAACTAGTCAATAGTGGTTGTTTTGTATGTGTGTCTGTTTACTTTATACTCGCCTATTTGTGGTTGCAGGGGTCAAGACATAGCTCCCGGCCCAGCCTCTTTGCTGTGAGTGTTGGAGAGGGAAAGGCGAGTAGATGAGTGACTCATTCGTGAGGTAGAGTATTATATTGATATTTTAAAAGAATGTTTTTTTTTTAACCGATGCCATAAAAATGACCGATACCTATACTTTGGCACATCCCCATATATACAAAGAGCCTTGTTTACAAGCCATGTTTCTTACTAGCCAGGGCACAACAGTGAGCCTCATGTATGGTTTCAAGCTATTTCCTTCTCCTGTATGTTCTGACCCCAAGCGATTTCTACAACATTGCACGATGCAGAAACAAGCGCAGGTATATACAGGTGTAGAGCGTCTCTTGAAGAACCGTGTCAGACTTCTCTGACGTGGTTGTTTCGTGCTGCTGAATGCGAGCTTTCTCTGTATATACCTCAGTTTGTTTCTTCGTGGTGCATTGATATATACTTTCCATGAGGAAGTGGAACAGAATTCTTCCTCCGTAAGCCATGCGTGTCGACTAAAATGCAGGGAGCAATGGGCTAGTAACCCCTTCTCCTGTATAAATTACTAAAAGCAAGGAAAAGAAAAACTTTATAAAATTGGGATGTTTGAATTTGCGTGGATGTAGTGCGGATAAGAAAGAAATTATTGCAAATGTTATGAATGAAAAGAAGTTGGATGTTCTGGCCCTATGCGAAACAAAGCCGAAGGGGTAGGGGAGTTTCAGTAGGGAGAAATAAATGGGATTAAGCCAGGAGTATCTGAGAGAGTTAGAACTAAGGAAGGGACTAGTAATAATGTTGAAGGACCAGTTATGGAGAGAGAAGAGGGAATATAAATTCAAGGATTATGTGGATTAAAATAAGGGTCGGAAGTGAAAAGTGGGTCATAATAAGTGTGAATGCACCTGGAGAAGAGAGGAGTGTAGAGAAGAAAGATTTTGGGAGATGTTAAGCGAGTGTGTAGGAACTTTTGAGCCAAGTTAGAGAGTAATGTGGTAGGGGACCTAAATGCTAAAGTAGAAGAAGCATTTAGAGAGGGTATGGTAGGTAAGTTTGGGTTACCAGGGGTAAATGATAATGGGGAGCATTTGATTGAACTTTGTATAGAAAGGAATTTGGTTATAGGTAACACATATTTTAAGAAAAAGAGGATAAATAAGTATCCAAGATATGATATAGGGCGTAATGACTGTAGTTTATTGGACTATGTATTGGTAGATAAAAGACTGTTCGGTAGACTTCAGGATGTACATGTTTATAGGAAGGCCACAGATAAATCTGATCACTTTTTTGTTGTGGCTACAGTGAGAGTAAAAGGTAGATGGGATACAAGGAAAATGGAAGCAGCAAGTAAGAGAGACGTGAAGGTTTATACATTAAAGGAGGAGTCAGTTAGGGTAAGAGATAAACAACTGTTGAGGATAGATGGGCTAGTACGAGTATAGGCAATGGGGGTTGAAGATGTATGGGGTAAGTTTAAGAATATAATGTTAAGAGTGTTCAGCAGAAGTTTGTGGTTACAGGAAAGTGAGTGTGGGAGGGAAGAAGAGCGATTGGTAGAATGATGATGTAAAGAGAATAATAAGAGAGAAAAAGTTAGCATATGAGAGGTTTTTACAAAATAGAAGTGATGCAAGGAGGAGTATATGGAGAGAAAAAGAGGTTAAGAGTGGTGAAGCAGTGTAAAAAGAGCAAATGAGAGTGGATGAGATGTTATCAACAAATTTTGTTAAAAATAAGAAAAAGTTTTGGAGTGAGATTAATAATTTGAGAAAACCTAGGGAACGAATGGATTTGATAGTTAAAAATATAATTGGAGAGTTATTAAACGGAGAGTTAGAGGTATTGGGAAGATGGAGGGAATATTTTGAGGAATTGTTAAATGTTGATGAAGATAGGGAAGCTGTGATTTCGTGTATTGGGCAAGGAGGAATAACATCTTATAGGAGTGAGGAAGAACCAGTTGTGAGTGTGGGGGAAGTTCGTGAGGCAGTGGGTAGAATGAAAGGGGTAAGGCAGCTGGGATTGATTAAGATAAAGAAAGAAATGTTAAAAGCAAGTGGGGATATAGTTTTGGAGTGGTTGGTGTTTTTATTTAATAAATGCATGGAAGAGGGTAAGGTACCTAGAGATTGGCAGAGAGCATGCATAGTTCCTTTGTATAAAGGCAAAGGGGACAAACGAGTGCAAAAATTATAGGGGAATAAGTCTGTTGAGTATTCCTGGTAAAGTGTATGGTAGAGTTATTATTGAAAGAATTAAGAGTAAGGCGGAGAGCAGGATAGCAGATGAACAAGGAGGCTTTAGGAAGGGTAGGGGGTGTGTAGACAAAGTGTTTGCAGTGAAACATAGGTGAACAGTATTTAGATAAGTGTAAAGAGGATTTTGTGGCATTTTTGGTTTTTGAAAAGGCGTATGATAGGGTGGATAGGGGGGCAATGTGGCAGATGTTGCAGGTGTATGGAATAGGAAATAGGTTATTGAAAGCGGTGAAAAGTTTTTATGAGGATAGTGAGGCTCAGGTTAGATTATGTAGGAGAGAGGGAGATTATATCCCAGTAAAAGTAGGCCTTAGACAGGGATGTGTGATGTCACCGTGGTTGTTCAATATATTTATAGATGGAGTTGTAAGATAAGTGAATGCTCGGGTGTTGGCAAGATGTGTGGGGTTAAAAGATAAAGAATCTAACACAAAGTGGGAGCTGTCACAGTTTCTCTTTGCTGATGACACTGTGCTTTTGGGAAATTCTGAAGAGAAGTTGCAGAGGCTGGTTGATGAGTTTGGTAGGGTATGTTAAAGAAGAAAATTAAAAGTGAATATAGGAAAGAGTAAGGTGATGAGGATAACAAAAAATTAGGTAACGGAAGATTGGATATCAGGTTGGAGGGAGAGAGTATGGAGGAGGTAAATGTATTCAGATCTTTAGGAGTGAACGTGTCAGCGGATGGGTCTATGAAAGATGTGGTAAATCATAGAATTGACGGGGTGAAAAAGGTGAGTGGTGGTCTGAGGAGTTTGTGGAGAGACAGAACTTAATCTATAAAAGCAAAGAGGGGAATGTATGATAGTATAGTTTTACCAACGCTCTTGTATGGGTGTGAGACATGGGTTGTGAATATTGCAACAAGGGAAAGGCTGGAGGCAGGGGAGATGTCATGTCTGAGGGCAATGTGTGGTGTGAATATAATGCAGAGGATCCATAGTTTGGAGATTAGGAGGAGGTGTGGGATTACCAAAACTATTATCCAGAGAGCTGAGGAGGGTTTATTGAGATGGTTTGGGCATGTAGAGAGGAAGGAACGAAATAGAATGACTTCGAGAGTGTATAAATCTGTAGTGGAGGGATGGAGAGGTTGAGGTCGGCCTAGGAAAGGATGGAGAGAGGGGGTAAAGGTTTTGTGTGCGAGGGGCTTGAACTTCCAGCAAGCGTGCGTGAGCATGTTAGATAGGAGCAAATGGAGACAAATTATTTTTAGGACTTGACTTGCTGTTGGAGTGTAAGCAATGTAACATTTATGAAGGGATTCAGGGAAACCGGCAGGCCGGACTTGATTCCTGGAGATGGGAAGTGCAGTGCCGGCACTCTGAAGGAGGTGTGTTAATGTTGCAGTTTAATAACTGTAGTGTAAGCACGCCTCTGGCAAGACAGTGATGAAGTGAATGATGATGAAAGTTTTTCTTTTTCGGGCCACCCTACCTTGGTGGGAAACGGCCGATATGTTAATATAATAATATATATATTATTTATTTAGGAAATGGAATGAAGAGGATCAAACCTGTGGCTTAATGTGTGAAAAAAACGTGAAAACTACCACACGGCAACGGATGGTCAAAATATCTTCAATCACAAAGTACACACATTGAGATGTGATCTCTGAAGAGTTCTTCAAAGTGTCTCAACACCAACTGGGGGTTTCACTGCCCCGCGGCTCATGTCATTCGTGTTCAGGTCAACGATATTTAACAAAGAAATGGAATAGTATTGGAGTGAACCTTCGCCCAGTGCTTGCCAAACAAGCGGGTAACTAGTGAAGTGTCGTGAAATAAAATTCTAGGGTAAACAAATGACACTTGAGCATTTTTATAAAGCTAAAGTAAGAATATTGTTTTTAATGATTAACAAATAAAATATGTAGTAGTATAAATTATTTAAATTATCACTTTCACCATAATTCATAGAAATTTATCTTAGCCTTTCAAGCAAAATGAAAAGTAATTTCGCTGTAAATTTATCACTTTCTCTGAGGATACTGGAATAATTATTTAGCATTTGATAGTTAGACTAAGATATGAAATCTTTCTTGACGTTGATAATTTATTTTGGTTTACTTAGTTTCAAAGTGGAGACGCGACAGGTAGTGACAGACAATACGCTCTCTTTCCTGGCCAAAATTTTCAGCAAAGTGAATTCTATACAATAAGAAATAATTTTGAGGAAGGATGGGGGAACTCCAGCATCAGAATGCTCTGCACAGCATGTTAAGATTATTTTCATGAATTTTGGAAAAAAAAGTTGAAATTTTAATTGCGCATTTTTATTTTGCGTCCATTAGTAACATTTTATGGAGCAAAGATGGCGGAAGATGATACTGCATGATACTGCAACGTCAGTGTTGCATTGTCCTGGGACAGATTGTCAAACCGCAAGCGTTCCTGTCTCTCAAGTTTCGAGGGTCTTGACTAAAGGAATGAATTCACTAAAACAGAAATGCGGAATGTTATACACAATAAAATAATACATCAAGTGAACAAAGATATGCCTTTCAATTGTCGAAGGATTATCTGAAGCGGACTACGCTCCGCCAGCTTCCCAAACTCGTCTTGTGTATTTTCTTCGTAGCTCTAACACCAGTTTGGTCAATTCCTGTTAAATTATTCTCCGCTTTTAAAATAAAAGTCTCACTGCTTATATTTATACTTAATTTTATACCTTATTTCTTATTTACATTAAATTTAAACCCAAGTGTCATTATTTATAAAGTTTCATTCATGTGTAATTAAGACATTCAACAGCATCTCTGCTCTGGTTAACAATGTTACACACACACACACACACACATACACACACACACACACACATTCAACATAACCTGTTACACGATATCTATATTTTTAGATGGTTATGAATCATCACAGATCTTATTGATGCGCATTCTTTCTTCTCAGGTCTTCAGGGAGAGCAGCCAGCTGATGAAGACGGCAATGAGTGTTGTGAGGAAAGATGCACTGAAGATGTCGGTGCCAGCTGTGAACTGGAAGACATGCACACTGGCGCCTGGCTCCTTCCAGGGATTGGAACCGTCGTCAAAGTGCATAGGGCAGCGGTCGTCTGCAATATAAGTTTGCTGATTTGTATATTCTGTTCTACTTCAACTAGTTGACTTGTACGGTGTTAATGAGGCATTTTCTTATATGTACTAAAGAGAGAATCAATATATAAACATATTGTTTAAAGATAAAATAAGCAAATATCTGTGATTGAGTTTTTAGGCACCAGTAGCTGAGTGGTCTAAGACGTCACGTAGAAAACTATACCATAATCCAAACGTAAATTCGAATTTTGCTGACGGCGATCTTTGTTTGTGTGTATATATATATATATATATATATATATATATATATATATATATATATATATATATATATATATATTATACCAACTTGTACCAACAGAACCTTAGAAAACTTACTTAACCTTATTATAACAAGCGTAATTTAATTTAACCTAATCCAACTATATGTATTTTAGATAAGTTTACAATAATTTAATAATAAACAAACACAAAGAATTTTTTTTTTCGTTAGGTTCGGAATGATTTTTGCGAAATTATTGCATTCACAAATTTTCGCTTGCCTTATTCGGCAAGCAAAAATTTTGATATAAAATTAATAATTTTTACATTAACATAAATTAAAAAAATATATCTGGGCAGGTCGAGACATATGGACGAGTCTCCTCACACCTACTGTCCCTGTTAACCTTCAGTGAAAAGGTATCTGGGAGTTAGTCGATCGTTGTAGGTCGCATCCTGGGGAATGGTCAAATACTACAAACCAGAGGTGGGCACCATCTATCAACGTACATGAGAAATTTTTTGAAAAGACTTAATTTTAAACGAGTTCTTGCTAATTTACCAGTTTTACCTATTTGGCACGACATACACGAATCTACGTTTGGATGGTGGCATAGTTTTCTACACGACTCCTTAGACCACTCAGCTACAGATATCTAAAACCGCTAGGTAGCCTGGTTACAAGCCATGTTTCTTCCTAACGCCAGGCACACCAGTGAGCCTCAGGCATGATCTCCAGCTATTTCATTCACCCACACCTCTTCCCAACGCTCCTGCATTCACTTCTCTTACAGCCCCTTCTATAGATATATTATAGAACCATGGTGACATTACACATCCCTCCCTAAGGCCTACTTTATATGAAAATATTCTCTCTCTCTCCTACATACCCTAATCTGAGCCTCACTATCTTCGTAAAAACTCTTAACTGCTTTCAGTAACTTACCACCTATTCCATCATACACTTGCTTCCCTATCAACCCTCTCGTATGAGTTTCTCAAACCCATAAATGCAACGAAAACTTCTTTTCTCCTTAACTAAATATTGTTCACTTACATGCTTCACAGTAAACACTTTCTCTACAAATCCCCTAACCCTTAATTCTTTCAATAATAATTCTACCATACACTTTACCAGGTATACTCAACAGGCTTATTTCCCTAAAATTATTACACTCTTTTGTCGCATTTGCTTTTATACAAAGGAACTATGCACTCTTTCTGCCATCCCTAGATACCTTTCCCTCTTTCATATATTTATTAAATAAAAACATCAACCACTCCAAAAACCATATCCTCACTGGCTTTTAACATATATATCTTGATCCCATGAATCCCAGCAGCTTTACCCAATTTCATTTTACCCACAGCCTCATGCATCTCCCCCACACTTACATTTGGCTCATCTTCACTCCTAAAAGATGTTATACCTCCCTGGCCAATGAACGAAATCACAGCTTCCCACTCATTAACATTTAACAGTTCCTCAAAATATTCCCTCTATCTTCCCGATACCTTCAACTTTCCATCTAATAACTCTCCTCTCCTATTTTTAACTGTCAAATCCATTCGTTCACTAGACTTTCTGAACTTAATATATATAACTCAAAAACTTTTTCTTATTTTCAGAATTTGTTGTCAGCATCCCACCCACTCTCTCATTTGCTCTCTTTTTACATTCCCTTCTTAACCTTATATCATTTCTGTTTTGGAAAAACCTCTCATATGCTAACTTCTCTCTAAGCACTCTCTTTACCTAATCATTCCACAAATCGCTCTACTTCCTTCACTCGCGCACCTCCTATATCTACAAACTTCTGCTGAACATTCTAACACTGCATTCTTAAATCTACCTTATACCTCTTCAGCCTCCTTACCTATACTCTCACTAGCCCATCTTTCTACCAATTGATACTCATATCTTACCCTTTCATTCTCTCTAGCTACAACTAAAATATGACCTGATATATATGTTGCCCCTCTATAAATATGCATATCCACAAGTCTACCCAACAACCTTTTATCCGACTTGACATAATCAACAAATTATTGTCATTACGCCCTATATCATATTCCATATACGTGTTTATTCTCTTTTTCTTAATATATGCATTACCTATTACCAAACCTCATTTTATACAAAGTTCAATCAAAGGCCACCCATTATCACTTACCCCTGGCACCTCAAACTTACCCACTACGCCTTCTATAACGGTTTCTCCCACTTTAGCATTCAGGTCCCCTACCATACTCTTTCACTTGCTTCAAAAATCCCTACACACACACACACACACACTCTTTCTCTCTCCTCTATATTCCACTCTTCTCTAGGTGCATAAACATTTAGTATAACCCACTTTATGCATCCGACCCTTATTTTAAATAACAATCCTTTTCCTTCAACATTATTGCTACTCCTTCCTTAGCTGCAACTCTCTCAGATGCACCTCACCTAACCACGTTTACTTCTCCCTACTAAAACTCTTTTTATATGTCGTGCAGAATAAGTAAAACTGGTCAATTAGCAGAAGCTCATTTAAAATTAAGTCCATTTTAAAATTTTCTCTTATACGTTTAAACATATATTTTTTTCATTTATGTTAAAGTAAAAATTAATAATTTTGTACCAAAAGAACCTTAGAAAACTTACCTAGCCTTATTATAAGAAGCGCAATTTAATTTAGCCTAATCCAACTAAACATATTTTAGATAAGTTTACACAAATTTTGCTTGCCTTATTCGGAAGAGCATTGCTGTTTACCGAAACTCACAAGTTTTACCTATTCGTTGCGACATATATATATATATATATATATATATATATATATATATATATATATATATATATATATATATATATATATATGTTCATGTATATATATATGTACATGTATATATATATGTACATGTATATATGTACATGTATATATATGTACATATATATATATATGTACATATATATATATGTACATGTATATAATTATATAAATGTACATGTATATGTACATTATATACATGTACATATACATGTATATGTACATGTATATACATGTAATACATGTACATATACATTGTCGTATCAGTATCATATGTACACTTGTGTAGTGTACCAGCATCCAGCATTCATCCCACTTATACAGCTGGTCCCTTTTCGTGTGACGTCACGATACCCGCTGACGTCAGAGGCTCAGCGCATGTGCACAGCCTCATATAGGCGTACATCCTCACTAGCGTTAGACCTACGAGCGAGACAGACGGTGTGGCTGGACTCTCCTTCACTTACTGTAAATATACCGTAACCATCCAACAAGGAGTATCTTTGACCTTCTATATATCTCTCTCAAGACCCACACAACACATGTATATACATGTACATATACATGTATATACATGTACATATACATGTATATACATGTACATATACATGTATATACATGTACATACATGTATATACATGTAACATATACATGTATATACATGTACATATAATTATATACATGTACATATACATGTATATACATGACATATACATTATATACATGTACATATACATGTATATACATGTACATATACATGTATATACATGTACATACATGTATATTACATGTACATATAATGTATATACATGTACATATACATGTAATACATTACATTACATGTAATACATGTACATGTAATACATGTACATGTATATACATGTACATGTATATACATGTACATGTAATACATGCATGTACATACATGTACATGACATGTACATGTATATACATGTACATGTATATACATGTACATGTATATACATGCACATATACATGTATATACATGTACATATCATGTACATGTATATATGTCGTCGATTAGGTAAAACTGGTCAATTACAAGAACTCATCTAAAATTAAGTCCTTTCTAAAATTTTCTCTTATACGTTTAAATATACATTTTCATTTATGTTAATGTAAGAATTTATAATTTTGTACCAAGAGAAACTTTGCCTACCTAACCTTATTACAACAAGCGCAATTTAATTTAGCCTAACCCAACTAAATATATTTTATATACGTTAACATTAATTTAATAATAAACAAACAC
>WNWK01056190.1:0-11070 GCA_009830355.1 Cherax destructor
TATATATATATATGCACATATATTTTTGTATAGGTGAGTTTTGTGCCCTCCTTCCTAGTAATAATAATTATTGACCTTTTAATTAACGCTTCATAATTTATGTGAAGAAAAGGTTTGTTCATGTGGTTTAATACTTTAGATGCCGCTAGACTAGGCAGCTTGTTTACCCCTAGGAGCTAGTAAAAAATGTAGCATGGGGACCGTATCCGGAAGAATTGTCAAATTTCTAATGATAATTCACATTTGAAATCTGGAGAGTCAATATTTAAAGGAAGAATTGATTAATATTAATAGCATTAAATAACTTTTTTAGGGTAATTATTACAATTATTTTTTGCTTGATTTTTCTATGAGCAAATTTAATGATTTAGGGAGTTATTTAATAATAGTAATTCTCTGTGAATATAAGAATAATAATAATAATAATTTACTGTACCTACGTGCTTTGCTGTATGGGTATTATTTTATATAAGTAATTTATGCTGTAATAACCAAATGTTCCGTCCTATAAATTTAATAATAATTTTCCTCCACCATCTAGGAATAAGAAATTTCACATGTTTAGGACAAATTTTTTTCAGCCTCATAATCCAAAGAGTATTCAGCCTATTAACCACTAGAATCCTGGTTCCCCGGGATTTAAGTCTACTTTTTTAGGTTTCTGTTCAGTTTCAGGTTCAGGAAATTAGGAAACAGGTAGGAAAAGCCCAGTTCCCCAGAGACAAGGGATCCAGTCTACCTCACTTGGGCATTGGTACCTTAAAGTTTATAATTGTACTTACTGTAATAAGGGTAACTTATATCAGTATTGCAGAGGGATGCTTAAGGACCAGGCTGCTGCACAAGACTCTCAAGTAAGTACCCTAGTTACACATGTAATAGCTTGTATTACAGTCTTACCCAAGAGTACACCAGGAAGTTCAGCTGTTTTAGATCCAAGGATGGAGGTCTTTTCAAGTCTACAGTGGCCTTGCTCCAAAATGAAGATAGGGTAGAAGGTGTTATGTCTTTAAGGGACGAATGTAGCACATTCTTGTTACCGAGCAAGGATGTTTAACCAGTATCAGAGGATACTTACACTGGATTAGACTTTGTTTTAAAAGGGATTTCAGGCTCCACTGTTAAAACTCCAGTTCATAGGTTGTGGGTGGAGTCTGTTTACCAGTCTGGGTACCTGCCTGTAGGTATTACAGAAGATTTACCTTTCTCAGGTGTTGACCTACTACTAGGCAACAATGTTATGGGTCTCCTCAAAATTAAGGCATGTTTCGTTTGGAGGGACCCTGATTTACAATGCTGTAAGGTAAAAACTAATGCTACTGTGACTGAAAATTTTTCATTGTGTACTATGACTAGACAGGTGAGCAAGAGTAGAACTTCTGTGCCTCGCCTTGATCTTTCTACTGACTGTGGTGACATTTTGGGTCTGTTAAGCCTGTTCATTTAGTCTGACCTGCAGAAGACTCTAGGCAGTGATGAAATGGCCCAGGTGAAACCCGGTTTGGGAAGGGAGGCTCTTGGTTCTGGCATGGGAATGAATACCATGACTGAGGCAGCTAGTTGAGGTCCAGGGATATGGAGGCATCCTGAAGGCTATTCAGTTGCCAGCTGTTACAGAGGAAGTGGTTCCCAAATTTAACAAATGTTTATTTTACAGAGATGAATTAATGAGGAAAACTCTTTTTAATAAAGTATGTGGCCAAGAGGCCATGTCAGAGCCATTTGAGAATGAGGTTCTGAAATTTTTAAAGATTCCCAAGGGAGGATATTTTAGTTTTGAAAAGGGAGAGCTGGATAATAAATGTTTACTAATCACTTACATTTTTACCAGGTTACCAGAGTTCATATCTGTTCTTAATAATTTTGTGCATGTGGTTTGAGATTTCTTGTGTTTTTTTTTTTTTTTTTTTTTTGACAGTTAGGCTCTGCAACAATTTAAGCCAACCAGAGGTCAAATTTTATAAAATTTAATGTAGTTTTGACTCTGAGAGTCAAAGGAAAGTAGAGTGGTTTCACCAGTCTCTCAGGACGATGCTTGTGTGTTGAACCCAGTACCAGAAGGACTGGGACGAGGGTATTCCCCTCTTTTAATTGCCGTGTGGGGAAGTACTCTGGAATCATTAAGTCATGGACTAGGTGAGGATGGTGATGCTTTCCCCTCGGAGTTTTTTCTCAGTTTCAGAGACTGTTTGGCTAAGATGAGATGGAAGGCACCAATGAACCAGCATGCCAGTCTAACCAGGATGACGTGAGATCATGAGGTGGTGCTACATACTCTGGAAGCTAGAGAGGAGGTGTTGGTACTGGAGCTGCCTCCTGGGAACGCTCTGATTAGTAGTGAATGGTACCTGCTGGTGGATGAGGTCTCTGATGAAAACATAACCTACACACCCGATCAGATAAACCCGTATGGTTACCTTGATCAGCAATCTGAAATGATAAATATAGTGAAAGGTAAAGTACAAGACTCTGAAAATTGTACGTTTGTTTTTGCTAGGAAAAGGCTTGGACAGTTATCTCTGCCACTGTGGAACTTTGAAAATGAATTTGGGGAAAAAATGTGGTGTATGGGGGAAGAGATGAAGTTTCATTATATTTTCACTGCACTCAGCGAGAGTCAGTGGACATTGCTTTTCAAGGGTCTCACACTAGACGACACTCTCAGCATGTTCACTGACTGCCACAGAGAAAATGTGATAAGTAAGGCTGAAGGGTTTCCTCTTATGAATAATTTCATTGATGTACTAGCTGCAAAAGTTGTGAGTCTGTGGCAGGGTATTTGATTTCTATGACCCAGTGTGCCAATTACATCTGTATGTTTCAAACTGTACTCTATACGTACTTTAAATTTTTGTATAACTATAAATGTAATGTGAACTTGGTTTACACAGCCTGGGTTTTGAAAAGTGATAATAGTGTTAGTGCTCCTGTATTGACTAGTTCTAATTTTGTGCTGCCATTTCCTCTACAAGTAGACGCCAATTCTGCTGTTGTTAGTGCTGTGTTGTTGACAAAAGCAGTAGGACAATTGCTGTCAGTAAACTTAAAAGTCACCAGAGAATTTATGCCCCAATAGAGAAGGAGACTTTTGTTTTGTGTTAATGGTGCAGATTTTTTCATTATAGTGATCACAGTCCTACATTTCCTTCACGTACCGACGAACCACACTCAAATGCTCACTTTGGTGATTCTTTATGTGAAGGGGACAGAGAATGTGGCTGCTCCTGCATTTTCGCATGTGTATTGTACATAATGTAGTGTGTAGACCATTTATCTGCTCTAGTTTTGCAGTGGGTGAGTAGACGGCATTTCTGACCACCTAGTGGATTGAAGCTCAGTGAGCTGGTAGAGGAGGGGTGTTAGATTTCTCAAGAGTTTTTTTTTTTTGGTGGTAGTCACGTCAGTACATGCCTAGGTAAGGTATGCTAACATAAGGTGTGGGCGGTGATGCCTCACCTGTTTGAGGCTGATATATGGACTGTTGGACCAAATGTAGTGGTAAGGTGTTGGCGGTGATGCCTCACCAGTTTTGGATCATGAATAGTGATCCTATGTGTTTTGTGTGTTGTGTTTCTCCAGGACTCACCTGTTTTTTTGGGACCACCAATGTGGGGTTACTCCAGGATTCCTTGGAATGACAGTGTTGGTGAAGGCCTGGGAGGCCCATCTTTTGAGAGGTCAATGGACATGACTCCAGTGCTTCTTGAAGGTTACAGTCCCACCGACAAAATTTATATGTGACTAACTACCCAGTTTTGAAGTCTGGAAGTTTTCGCTCCCGTTTTATCCAATTTCTCCCAGAGGTGTGTTTTGCGTAGCCAGTTTTGCTTACTGTATATTGCTGTGAGACATGTGGTTGATAATGTAATTTTATATTAGTAATAATATGTAAAATAATTTGTTGCACTGTTTCTGGAGACATTGTTTATATATATTTTTTATGAAGTGCTTATTTCATATTTGAAAGCAGTGATGTGTGATAATGGACACTAATGCTATTTACAGAGTTTCTCAGTTTATAATAATCATGTAATTAACGTGGAAACTTTATTTACATAGAGTGCCTGTTTTATTTTTGCGAACAGAGTTGTGTGATAATGGAAACTAATGCTGTTTAAAGAGACACTTTCTCATTTTATCATAAGTTTACTTGTATATAATTATTGTTTATACTTTCTATGTAATTAATATGTGCAGAGGTAACCCAGTCAGTTCTTTAATTTTATGTCATGTATAGAAATTTCATCAATGTAGGTGTCTGGCTAACACTGAGTTGTAATGGTGCCTTTTCCTGTTTATGTTTAAGGATACAGCAATAAATCATGATTGTGGGCTCATCTGACGTAAAACCTGATCACATTTACTTAAACGAGATTCAAACGTCTGTGGATTAACAGTGCTCATTGTAGGGTTAAGATCAAATTTCGGGTGATAAATATTTATTTTGTTTTCTATGTAAAAGTAAATTACACCAAGGAAGTGCTTGATGCAGTTTTCTTATTTTTGGTGATTTTTTTTTGTTTTGTTTTCCCAGACCTAAGGCTAATTTCCTATTTTTTTTCTTGACTAGCTGCAGCCGAGTTCTAACAGCTAGCTGAGTGAGTGTATAAGAAAACGCTTCATATATAAAGTACGTTTATGGGATTTGTTCTGAAACTGGACGCATATTAGTCCTGAAGAGCAGCCAGGACAGAACAGGAGTAGATGAGGTGTGTTATTGAGGAAAGCGTTGGCAGAAGCAAGACATCATAAGACGCCATGGATTGTTGTTTGTGTAAGTGGGGGAAGGGGTGGCTTTGAGTAAGTTTATGCTATATGATGCTTTAATATTTATGTAATTACTCTCATGTTTATCTGTAAGGCCCTAGTATGAGGAGAGGCCTGTACAAGTTTTGGGAGAGTACTTGTGTAGTGCTTTGCCTGCAGATTAAGAGACCGGCAGAAGGGGGCGGGGTGTCATAGAGCCTCCCTGTTTATGACTGTTTGTTTTAACGACTAGTAACAGTGTGCTAGTGAGCTATGTGAGTATTGAGTAAAGATGTACTGGAGCCTGGTGTTTTGGTATGTAGTGGTAGGTTGTATGTTTATATATATATATATATATATATATATATATATATATATATATATATATATATATATATATATATATATATATATATATATATATATATATATATAGCAGTACCCTATCCCACATTCCTAAAGCAGCTCGCCCATATGCAGCAGGGAAATTCACAGACCTTCTTAAGCAGGTGAATGGAGGCTCCACCAATTTAGAAGCCCGAGGCACCATTAAAGCATGGCGCAACCTGCTCCTGTTTGGAATGTTTGTCTTGCAGTTCCTGAACGACGAGGCAAACTGCTAACCACTTCAGTCATCAAGGCGGTGCGCAACTACCCAAGAACAGATAATTGTGTCCCTCTGCCCCACCATCGCAGGAATCACAGAGGTAGACCAAAGAAAATTCCAGTGAAAACGAGAAAATTTGCGCACAGGTTGCAAAAAAAATCGAAGAAGGCAACACAGTGGGAGCAATCAGAATAATTACAAGTGACGACACTGTAGCTCCCAAAGATGAGACCACAGCTCAAGCACTAAGAGACAAGCATCCAACAAGGGACACCATAGCTATCAACAACAACCCTGAAGGAGCCCCATCACTGAACAATTAATTTTGCCAGTATCAAAGTGTATAAGGCGATAGTGTCATTTCCAGCAGGATCTGCAGGAGGTTACACTGGAATTCGACCACAACACCTCAAAGAGATGGTAAATCCAGTACTCGGAGCATCTGCATCAATTCTCCTCACCGAATTAACAACTTTTGTCAACAACTGCCTGGCTGGGCGAATCCCAGAAGAAATTAAACCTTTCTTTTTTGGAGCCTCATTATGCGCTTTGAAGAAGAAGGATGGGGGAATCAGACCCATTGCTGTTGGTAACACCCTTCGCCGTCTCGTTGCCAAAGCAGCAGTAAGAAACATTCGCCTAGAAGCTGCCAGTTTACTGCAGCCACCAACTGTGCTTTGGGGTCTCTCAAGGCAGTGAAGCCGCAGCTCATGCGGCAGGGCCTACATCAGGGACCTATCAGAAGACAAGGCCGTAGTCAAACTTGACTTTAGAAATGCCTTTAATATGGTGAAGAGAGATGTGGTCTTGCCAGCCGTTCAGGATCGGTTCCCCAGTCTCTTTCCCTTCATTTCAGCTGGCTACAGCAAACCCTCGACTCTTTTGTTTGGGGAACATGAAATTCCCTCCTCTGAGGGTGTTCAGCAGGGTGATCCACTCGCTCCACTTCTCTTCTGTTTGGCAGTAAGAGAACTAACTTCCAGCCTATGCAGCGAGCTCAACATCTGGTACCTGGATGATGGCACTCTGGCAGGTACTGGGAGTCCTTGTTAGAGGACCTACAACGGTGAAGACACAAGGAGAAGCCTTAGGACTCATCCTCAATCCCTCAAAGTGTGAAAGTATCACAACAAATCAGGAAATAATCAATGCGGTGCAAACAATCCTCCCAAGTCCTACTACCACTCCATCCAACAGTACCCTCCTGGGAGCACCGCTGGGGCACCACGCCATCGACACTGTCCTCAAGGACAAAGTGAATGACCTGAAAAGAATGGAGGAGAGAATAAGTGATCTTGATGCCCATGATGCCCTGTATCTCCTCACAAGGTGTCTTACTATGCCAAGACTCACTTACTTCCTGAGGTGCGCACCCTCTTTTGAAAACCCAACCTTGACGAGTATGACGCACCTGAGATCAACCTTCAAGAAGGCACTGAATCTGTCACTGAGGATCACCAATGGGAGCAGGCACCCTCCCAGTGCGACTGGGAGGTATAGGGTGCGCAAAGCAAGGCAGGTAGCGTTACCTGCATTTCTGTCATCGTGTTTGGCTTCCAGTGGATTAGTCAAGAGGATTGTCCCTGAACGTTTGAGAGGTGTGGTGGAGCTCAAGACCCCAAGTTCATTGAAGCAGCAGTGCAGTGGGACATCCTGGCAGACTCCTCCAGTAGACCAGCTCCTCCCAAAGGCACAAACAGTCCCACTGGGACAAACCGATCATGGAAAAATTTCCAACACAATGCTCACCAACGCTTCAGGAAAGGACAAAGCTCGTCTCCTAGGGGGTGAACCCACCTCAGGAGATTTCCTTCTTGCTGTTCCCAATTCCTCTCTGGGGACTGAGCTCGACCCACAGGCCATTCGGATTGGTGTTGCTCTTCGCCTAGCCGCCCCCATATCACCAACATGGTGTATTTGCATCAGGGCGACGGCTGACCAATTCGGACTTCATGGTCTAGTGTGTCACACATCAGAAAGGAAATATGCTAGACATGAGGAGGTCAATGACATCATAAAGAAAGCCTCGCCACAGCCCGTTGCCCAGCTCAGCAGGAACCCCAATGCAGAGGTCTGATGGAAGTCAAAAGCGTCCTGATGGAGCCACCATGCTACCCTGGAAGGATGGTAAGCAGATTGCGGGACTACACCTGTGCTGCCCATTGGCAGGACACCTACCTCCACACTCCTTAGCCAGGGGTGGAGCTGCCAGCCACAGGGAGACCCAGAAGACCCCAAATATGAGACCTTCCCTCTTGCTATAACTTCATCCCAATAGGGTCCGGGACCCATGGAGCATGGGGCAAGTGTGCTCTAAAGTTTCTCAAGGAGCTGGGTGGAAAACTCATCATAGAAACCAAGGACCACAGGGCGACCAGCTTCCTCTTTCAGAGACTCAGTGTTGCGATCCAGGGGAAATGCCTGCAGTATTCTGGGCACGCGGCCCACTGCCGGGAGTTGGACAGAATATTTGACATGTAGCTCTGAGTTGTTATCTATGTTGTTTTACTCCCCATTGTATTTTGTCTTGAAATAAAGTTTGTATAAAAAAAAAAGATGGTGGTAGGGAAGTGGAATATTCAAATGGCTGAAAAGAAATCTAAATATTCTTCCTTGAAGTTTTTTTATCCACTTCTCCAGGCAATAAGTCCCACAATTGACACCAGAGGTGGACCCATCTTATATATATATATATATATATATATATATATATATATATATATATATATATATATATATATATATATATATATACATCGACAACTAGAGATTTTCAATGTAGGAATTCCAAAGCTCTGCTCTTGCAATTCAATTGTAAATCTCTAGTTGTGTCGATACATCTGAGGTGAGGATGAAAAGCTGTAAGCCATATATATATATATATATATATATATATATATATATATATATATATATATATATATATATATATATATATATATATATATATATATATATATATATATATAATATATATATATATATATATATATATATATATATATATATATATATATATATATATATATATATATATATATATATATATATATATTATGTTTGTATAGGCGAGATTTTGTACCTTCCTCCTAGTAAACATATGTATTGCCCTTTTTTTAATTAACGTTTCATAATTTATGTGAAGGAACATGCTTGGTCCTAGGTTGGTTTATGTGATTTAATATTTTAAATGCCCCTGGACTAGGAAGGTTATTTACCCCTAGGAGCCAGGACATTTATTTACGTTACGCAGTAAAAAGCGTAACAACAATTACTTTGTTGAATTAAATAATCTAGCTCATTCTATAAGTTTTACTGATGAGTTTAAACAGAACAACTTATTGCATTTTTTAGATATATTAATTATTAAGGTGAACAATGATTTTAAATTAAAAATATACAGGAAACCAACAAATATGTGTTCTTATGTTCACTGTTACTCTTCACATCATGAATTTAACTCTCTGTATTCTCATTCATGTTTTTGAGCGCTCTGCGTATTTTTAGTCAAAGTTAAATAGATGAAGAAATCTTGAATGATCTAAAATACCCAAAATACATATCTGATAAATCCTTAAAAAAATGTTAATTAAAAAAGGACAGACAATCATATTCAACCAAGAATATGTTGGTTCTCCCTTACCATGAAAACCTTCTCGATATACCTTCTCTACTTAAGAATTTTAAAATCAAACTTGTATTTAAAAATCTTGATACAGTAAAAAAAAACTTCTGATTAAAAATTCCCCGAATACATGCTGATGGCTGTGTCCACAAGATTCCATGTAATAAAGTTTATTACGGTCAAACTGGGAAAAGCCTTAAACTAAGATTACAACATAAATATACCATTAGAACTGGACAATAGTCTAATGTTCTGTTCATTCAAGTGAGAGGTTTTAACCATCCAAATGATTTTCAAAATTCCTAGAAAGTTGTATCATACACGTCTATGGTAGAACTATATATAATTGAATCAAGCTTCCAAAAAAAATAGTTTTGATTTTAATATGAATATCAGTTTAGGGTTATAGAAATTACATTAATTTATAATTAATAAAATTTGGGAAAAATTTAAGCTGTTTGACAAGGCCTCTACCATCCCACCCACATCATAATGGGATGGGTTTAAGTCTTCTGCTGTTCTATTATTTTTACAGGTTCTTGATAATGTGAGAAATCACAAAAGCGCTTGGAATTTCACTATTTTGTCACAGTGGCTGTTTTGCGTATATATAATGCATCATATTTATTTCGAGCCGAATAGGTAAAACTTGCAATTTTGGCTTAAATAGCAATGTTCTTCTTGCCAAATAAGGCAAGCGAAAATTTGTGCATGCAATAATTTCACAAAAATCATTCTGAATTGCAAACTTATCTAAAATATATTTAGTAGGATTACGCTAAATTAAACTGCACTTGTTATAATAAGGTTAGGTAAGTTTTCTAAGGCTCTTTGGTACAAAATTATTAAATTTTACATTAACATAAATGAAAAAAAAAAGATCTTTAAACATATAAAGAAAATTTTAGAAAGGACTTAATTTTAAATGAGTTCTTGCTAATTGACCAATTTTACCTATTCAGCACATTTATATTTTTCTTTCTAGTCTTTTCAATGCCCTCCCTCCTTGTTGATTTATTTAAATTTTTTATTTTCCCCTTTCGTTATCTTTGACTATACCTTTGAGTTTTTTTTTGTAAAATTTTTTGTAATTAAAAGGTTTCCCCCACTATTTTCACATATATATTTTTTTTTCCCAATATTTAAGTCCATTTTATAAAAAAAAACAAAAATAAGTATATATGCAACCACATCCTAGCATTCCTCATGACTGCCCGATCTGTAACTCTGGATCCCATATTATTATTTTTAATCAAAAAAAGGGGCTAAACCACAAGGGTCTTGATCCCGGATCTATAGAAATGTATTTTCTTGTGATGTAAAGGGAAATTTGTGTAAGGGGAAAAAGGAAACTAGTGAGTTTAACGTTTCGTAGATGGAACAAAATGCAAAAAAGAAAGAAATTTGTGCGTTGTGTTGAACTGTGAATGAAAAAAATTTTTTTTTAAAAGTCTTCGCATGGCTGTAGGTGTTCATGAAGTAACTCTCCCGGGAAAAGGACGTATTGAGTTCCACTGTCTGGTAGTAGATTAAAACATCTTGTGGGGGCAAAGATGCTAGTGGAAATTTTTTTTGCCCGGGGTTATTTTTGTGGGAAACGATGGCTTTTGGTGAATAGTTTGTAAGTATAAAAAAGGGGCTTGAGAATCTTCTCTCAGTTGGGGCCCAATTTCAATGAAGGAAAAAAAAAAAATTTTTTGACGGGTGAGCTATTGGGTAATTTGGGGTTGTCTGTGGATGAGTACGATGGGGAAACCCAACAGCGAAACCAAATAACACCAACTTTTGGGTTTCCTGAAAACGATGTGAAAATTACTTTTCAGAACAATAAGATTTTCAAAAATTAAAATTTACAAATGGTAATGTCATAAGCATTTGATACCAAAAATATTTTTATTCAGATGGTTTCCCCCAACTAAAGTTATTATTTTAATGCAAATGGGTTTTCCCCTTTTAAAAAAATCTTAAAGGGAAAAAAAATGAAGCCCCAAAGGGTTTGGGTTCAAAGATGAGAATGTTCAACTTTACAAGCATTTTTTAAAAAAATAAAATTACTAGAACAACTTTTTTAAATTCCTTTCATAAAACACTA
>WNWK01056191.1:0-11070 GCA_009830355.1 Cherax destructor
TCAGCGACGAATGACAAAGTTAATTCATAGCATTAGAAATCTTCCGTATGAAGAAAGATTGAAAACCCTTAAATTACATTCACTTGTAAGACGAAGAATGAGGGGAGACATGATCGAGGTATATAAGTGGAAGATGGGTATTAATAAGGGGGATATAAATAAGGTCTTGAGGATATCTCTCCAAGAGAGAACCCGCAATAATGGATTCAAATTGGATAAGTTTAGATTTAGAAAGGATATAGGAAAATATTGGTTTGGAAATAGGGTAGTTGATGAGTGGAATAGTCTGCCTAGTAGGGTCATTGAAGCTAGGACCTTGGGTAGTTTCAAATTTAGGTTGGATAAATCATGAGTGAGGGGTTGGATTTGAGTGGGACTCGCACTTGAGTTAATAGAATCTGCAAAGCTTATTTCTTGGGTAGAATTGAAAATTGGGTTGGGCAATTATTCTGTTAGTGGGATGGATTGTGAAGGACCTGCCTAGTATGGGCCAACAGGCCTGCTGCAGTGTTCCTCCTTTCTTATGTTCTTATGTTCTTCTTATGGAGGGTTAGAAACGATGAAGAAGAAAGAGACTGCTGTGGAAACATCGAATGCCTTCTCCGTGCTACCCGATGAATGTGAGTCGACTACTGGGAACGCCACGACGAACGACACAAATGAAGGTAAAAACATTGTTGTTGGGGATAGCCAGGTTAGGTATATGGATAGGGCATTCTGCTTGAAGGATAAGAGTAGGAGACAGGGGTTTGCTTTCCTGGGGCTGGGATGGAGGATATTTTAGCCGGCTTGACAACATCATGAACAGTAATGGGATCAATCCTATTATCTGCCTCAGTGCTGGAGGCAATGATGTAGGCAAGCGTAGAAGTGAGGATTTAGTTAGAAGGTACAGGACAGCAATAGACATAATAAGGAAGAAGGGGGCGCCCTGTTATATGTGGCATTTGCCAAGAAGGAGTGTTGAAATGAATGGCTGTCCAGAGCGATTGGTATAAATTGCTGGCTGGACAAACACTGTAAGGATAATGCAGTCCCATTCATTGACAACTGGGATCCTTTATGGCCGAAATGACATGTATGCCAGGGATGGGGTTCACTTATCCAGGGCAGGTGTAGAATTTCTCTAGCTCAGTTGAGGATGTTGTTAGGATTTTAAACTAGGATTAGTTAGAGGTAGGGTTTAGGAATGGTGAATATGGGGTCAAAATATTGATAAGAACATAAGAAAGGAGGAACACTGCAGCAGGCCTGTTGGCCCATACTAGGCAGGTCCTTACAATCCGTCCCACTAACAGAAATTGCTCACCTACTTTTCAATGTACCTCAGAAATAGTTTGACAATTTACCCACCATGCGCGAGTCCTACTAATCCAACCTCTCACCATGAATTTATCCAACCTAATTTGAAACTACCCAGGTCCTAGCAATGCCCACTGAGGCAGACTGTTCCATCATCAACTACCTATTTCAAACCATACTTTCCTATATCCTTTCTAAATCTAAACTTATCTAACTTGAGTGGAGATTCAACGCTCTAAGTCTATCTTCATACGGAGATTTCTTATACTGTAAATCATTTTAGTCATTCTTTGTATGTTCTCCAATGAATCCATACAGCCATACAGATTGCGAGAAAGACTTGGGGGTGATGGTAAGCAGCAACCTTAAACCAAGACAACAATGCCTAAGCGTACGTAATAAGGCAAATAGATTACTGGGATTTATATCAAGAAGTGTTAGCAACAGAAGTCAGAGGTTATATTACAGCTTTATACATCATTAGTAAGCCTCACCTAGATTACGCAGCTCAGTTCTGGTCTCCATATTACAGAATGGACATAAATTCGTTAGAAAACAATCAGCGTAGAATGACTAAATTAATACATAGCATTAGAAATCTTCCTTACGAAGAAAGATTGAAGACCCTTAAATTACATTCACTTGTAAGACGTAGAATGAGGGGAGACATGATCGAGGTATACAAGTGGAAAATGGGTATAACAAAGGGGATATAAATAAGGTCTTGAGGTATCTCTCCAGAGAAACCCGCAATAATGGATTCAAGTTAGATAAGTTTAGATTTAGAAAGGATATAGGAAAGTATTGGTTTGGAAATAGGGTAGTTGATGAGTGGAACAGTCTGCCTAGTAGGTTATTGGCAGGACCTTGGTAGTTTTAAATTTAGGTTGGATAAATTCATGAGTGAAAGGGGTTGGATTTGAGGGAATTGCACATGGTAAATAAAATTATCAAAGCTTATTTCTTGGGTAGCATTGAAAATTAGGTTGAACAAATATTCTGTTAGTGGATGGAATGTAGAAGGACCTGCCTAGAATGGGCCACAGGCCTGCAGTGTTCCTCCTTCTTATGATATTGTGTATATAGACTTCAGTAAGGCTTTCGATAGAGTTCCACATCAGAAGCTACTAGGAAACTTAAGGCACAGGAATAGGAGAATTTTTTTCCAGTGTAGAGGCATGGTTGACAAATGGCAGCAGAGAGTTTGCATAAATGGGGAGAAATCAGAGTGGGGCACGTCACAAGCGGTGTCCCACAGATGAGGGAATAAATGAGGACATTAGAGCACTCCAGGATGATTTGAATGGACTAATGCAATGGTCGAATAAGTGGCAGATGCTGTTTAATGTAGACAAATGCAAAGTTCTAAATGTTGGGCAGGACAATAACCATGCCACATATAAACTGAATAATGTAGATCTTAATACTTGTGATTGTGAAAAGGATTTAGGAGTTCTGGTTAGCAGTAATCTGAAGCCAAGACAACAGTGCATAAGTGTTTGCAATAAAGCTAACAGAATCCTTGGCTTCATATCAAGAAGTATAAACAATAGAAGTCCTCAGGTGGTTCTTCAACTCTATATATCCTTGGTTAGGCCTCATTTGATTATACTGGACAGTTCTTCTCACCGTATTTCAGAATGGATATAAATGTCTGGAAAACGTACAGAGGAGGATCAAAAAGTTGATCCCATGTATCAGAAATCTTCCCTATGAGGATAGACTGAGGGCCCTGAATCTGCACTCTCTGAAGGCGTAGAATTAGGGGGATATGATTTAGGTGTATAAATGGAAAACAGGAATAAATAAAGGGGCTGTAAATAGCGTGCTGAAAATATCCAGGCAAGACAGGACTGCAGATTCAGGAAGGATATAGGAAAGCACTGGTTTGGTAATAGAGTTGTGGATGGGGTGGAACAAACTCCCGAGTACCGTCATAAAGCTAAGACGTTGTGTAGTTTTAAAATAGGTTAGATAAATACATGAGTGGGTGTGGGTAGGTGTGAGTTGGACCTGACTAGCTTGTGGTACTAGGTCTTATGCCTGCAGGTAGTCAGGTCATAAGCCGGGGAGTGATGGACCTGCCTCGCATGGGTCAGTAGGCCTGCTGCAGTGTTCCTTCTTTCTTATGTTATCTTATGTTATCATCCTGTAGTAAGGAGACCAAAACTGAGCTGCATAATCCAAATGAGGTCTCACTAGTGATGTATCGAGCTGTAAAATAACTTTTGGACTTCTGTTGCTTATACTTCTTGAAATAAATCCTAGTAATCTTTGTTATTGCGACACTTAGGCACAAAGGAAGATTTCTAATGCTATGTATTAATTTAGTCATTCAACGCTGAATGTTTTCTAACGAATTTATGTCCATTCGGTAATATGGAGACCAGAACTGAGCTGCGTAATCTAGGTGAGGCCTTACTAACTATGTATAAAGCTGTAATATAACCTTTGGACTTCTGTTGCTTACACTTCTTGATATAAATCCCAGTAATCTGTTTGATTTATTACGTACGCTTTTAGGCATTGCTGTCTTGGTTTAAGGTTGCTGCTTACCATAACCCCCCAAGTCCTTCTCGCAATCTGTATGGCTAAGTTCTACGTTATTTAACTTATAAGTGCTTGGGTTATGGACACTCCCGAGCTTTAGAACTTTGCATTTATCTACATTGAACTGCATCTGCCATTTTTCTGACCAGGAATTGAGTTTGTCTAAATCCTCCTGTAGTTCACTGACATCTACGTCTGAATCGATTATCCTACCTATCTTCGTGTCATCAGCGAATTTGCTCATATCACTAGAAATTCCCTCGTCAAGGTCATTTATATATATTATAAACAACAACGGGCCCAAAACCGATCCCTGAGGAACGCCACTTGTTACAGATCCCACTCGATTTAACCCCATTTATGCACACCCTCTGCTTCCTATTGGTGAGCCATGACTCGATCCATGACAACACTTTTCCCCAATGCCATGAGCAGCCACTTTCTTTAACAGTCTCTGATGTGGTACTCTATAAAAAGCCTTACTAAAATCCAAATAAACGATATCGAATTCTTTATCATTATCAACTGCCTCAAAAGCCCCACTGAAAAATTAAAAAAATTAGTTAGGCAGGAACGGCCCCTGGTGAATCCATGCTGGTATCATTAATCAAATTATGCCTATCGAGATGGCTTCTTATGTTATCAGCTATAATCGACTCTAGTAATTTGCCTACAATTGATTTTAGACTTATTGGGCGGTAATTTGATGGTAACGACTTGTCCCCTGCTTTAAAAATAGGAATTACATTAGCCATCTTCCACGTATCCGGCACTACACCTGTTTGAAGAGATAGGTTAAAAATGTTAGTTAAGGGTTCACAGAGTTCTATTTTGCATTCCTTAAGAACCCTTGAAAAAAGCTCATCAGGGCCTGGCGATTTTTTTTGCTTCAAACGGTCATCTGTTTGATAACCTTTTCGCTAGTGACTGTGATACTACATAATTTATCTTCTTCAGGCCCACTAAAATACCTAATTCTTGGGATATTATTAATGTCTTCCTGAGTGAAAACCGAGAGAAAATAATTATTAAAATAGAGCACATTTCATTCTCTTTGTCAGTAAGATACCCATAATTATTTTTAAGGGGACCTATCTTATCTCTAACTTTGTTCTATACACCTGAAAAAAACTTTTGGGTTAGTTTTCGAATCCCTAGCAACTTTAATTTCGTAGTCCCGTTTAGCTTTTCTTATCCCCTTTTTAACGTCCTCTTAATGTCAATATACTGACTCATAAGATGACCCTCACCTCTTTTGATACGCCTATAAACTCCTTTCTTCTGCCCTAAAAGATATTTGAGCCTATTATTCATCCATTTTGGGTCATTTCTATTCGATCTAATTTCTTTATATGGGATAAATGTTATTTGGGCAGCATGTATAGTGTTCAGAAAACTGTCATATTGATAGCTATCTTCATTACCCCAGTCCACAGATGATAAGTGTTCTCTAAGTCCATTGTAATCTGCTAAGCGAAAATCTGGGACCGTTACTGAGTTATTCGTACTATGAAACTTCCATTCAATGCCAAAGGTAATTGATTTGTGGTCGCTTGCGCCGAGTTCCTCTGTAATTTCTAAATTATTAACAAGGGTTTCCTTGTTTGCCAGAACTAAGTCAAGCAGGTTATTTCCCCTTGTAGGTTCTGTCACAAACTGCTTCAAAAAACAATCTTGAACTACATCTAAGAAGTCGTTAGATTCTAAATTCCCAGTCAAAAAATTCCAATCAATTTGACTAAAGTTGAAGTCACCCAGAATAACTACGTTATCGTGCATTGTGGCCCTTTAAAAATTTCCTCCATAGTAGTCTCCCTTGGTCCCTATCTAAGTTTGGGGGACGGTATATCACACCTAAAATCAATTTTTCATGCCCCTCTGAAAATTCTATCCAGACAGACTCTGTATGTGTTATTTCAGACTTTATCCCCTTTTTTATGCAACAGTTCAAGCGATCTCGGACATACAGTGCCACTCCACCCCCCTTCCCGAAACTTCTGTCTAATAATATTGGTAGAATTACCGACAATTTGTTAAGTAAAAGGACACAAATGCAACTAATGTGACATTTTATTGTGGCATTATGTCACATTATGTCACATTAGTTGCATTTGTGTCCTTTTACTTAACAACTTCTGTCTACTTGGAACAATTTAAAACCCTGTATATGACATTCAGCAGGCATGTCCCTATTTTTCGTATTGAACCACGTCTCAGTTATGGCAAATACATCAATGTTACCTGCACTTGCAAATAATCTCAAATCGTCCATCTTATTCCTAGCACTACGACTATTTGTATAATACACTTTTAAAGACCCTCCTTTCTCTTTACCCTTCCTGCTCCATTCTGTTTTACCACTATACCTATTTCTGTCCTTGTTATTGTTAAGATTTTTTATATCAAAGCCTAGATCTATATTTCGACATTCATTATTTTCCATTTCTAAACCCATACCTCTAACTAATCCTAGTTTAAAGTCCTAACAACACCCTCAACCGAGCTAGCAAGAAAATCCACACCTGCCCTGGATAAGTGAACCCCATCCCTGGCATACATGTCTTCGGCCATAGAAGTGGTCCCAGTTGCAAATGAATGGTACTGCATTATCCTTACAGTGTTTGTCAGCCAGCAATTGACACCAATTGCCCTGGACAGCCATTCATCTCAACTCCTCTCCTTGGCAAAATACCACATATGACAGGGTTCCCACCTTTCTCTAATTATGTCTATTGCTGACCTATACCTGCTAGTCAGGTCCTCACTCCTACGTCTGCCAACATCGTTGCCTCCAGCACTGAGACAGATAATAGGTTGCTCCCATTACCTCTCATGATGTCGTCAGACGGCTAACAATATCCTCCATCCCAGCCCCAGGAAAGCAAACCCTCTGTCTCCTACTTCTCTCTTTCAAGCAGAAGGCCCTATCCATATACCTAATTTGACTATCCCCAACAAGAACAATGTTCTTACCTTCCTTGGTGTCGTTCGTGATGTTCCCTGTAGTCGACTCACATTCATCGGGTAACACGGAGAATCGGTTCGATGTTTCCACAACAGGTTTCTGGTTCTTCGTTAATTCTACCTCTCCATCCATCCTCTTGATCTTTAACTTTGTCCCTGCATTCCGCCACTGTCAGGTTCCTTTCTTGGCTTGAGGATTCTCAACAGGAGGATTACTACGAATCCTCTTGTTTTCCTCAGTCAGTCGCTGTATTCAAGCTTAGCTCCCTCAGTTCTTCCTTCAGCTGCTGGTAGAGTAGCTCAAGAGGACATCTTGTTCAGATGAGAGGGACATCTTGTAAGACGTAGAATGAGGGAGACATGATCGAGGTATACAAGTGGAAAATGGGTATTAAAAAAAGGGGATATAAATAAGGTCTTGAGGGTATCTCCCAAGAGAACCCGCAATAAGGTTCAAGTTAGATAAGTTTAGATTTAGAAAGGATATAGGAAAGTATTGGTTTGGAAATAGGGTAGTTGATGAGTGGAACAGTCTGCCTAGTAGGGTTATTGAAGCAAGGACCCTGGGTAGTTTTAAATTTAGGTTGGATAAATTTATGAGTGAAAGGGGGTTGGATTTGAGTGGGAATTGCACATGAGTAAATAAAATTATCAAAGCTTATTTTTGGGTAGCATTGAAAATTAGGTTGAACAAATATTCTGTTAGTGGGATGGAATGTGAAGGACCTGTCTAGTATGGGCCAACAGGCCTGCTGCAGTGTTCCTCCTTTCTTATGTTCTTATGTAGTAGGGATAATTCAGTAACGGTCCCAGATTTTCGCTTAGTAGATTATAATGGACTTAGAGAACACTTATCAACTGTGGACTGGGGTGACGAAGAGAGGTATCAATATGACAGTTTTCTTAACACTATCAATCTGCCCAAAGAACATTTATCCCGTTTAAAGAAATTAGATCAAGTAGAAATGACCCAAAATGGATGAATAATAGGCTTAAGTATCTTTTAGGGCAGAAGAAAGGAAAAATAAACACATAAGCAGTATAATGTGATCCTTTATTGACAACGTTTCGCCCACGCAGTGTTTATCGAGTCACAGACAGATCGATAAAGCCCACTGCGTGGCAACGTTCAATAAGGATCACGTTCTGCTTATGTGTTTATTTTTCCATTGTGTCGGTATTTTATACCATTTATTTCCAGAAGAAAGGAATTTATAGGCGCATAAAAGGGTGAGGTCATCTTATAAATCAGTATACTGACTTTAAGGGACGTTAAAAGGGAATAAGAAAAGCTAAACGGGACTATGAAATTAAAGTTGCTAGGGATTCAAAAACTAACCCAAAAGTTTTCCAGGTTTATAGAACAAAAGTTAGGGATAAGATAGGTCCTCTTAAAAAATAACTCTGGGCATCTTACTGACAAGGAGATGATATGTCTCTATTTTTAATAATTTTTTCTCTAGGTTATTCACACAGGAAGACATTAATAATATCCCAGTAATTATTTACAGAGGCCCAGAAGAAGATAAATTATGTAATATCACAGTCACTAGCGAAATGGTTGGAAACAACTAGACCGACTGAAACAAAATAAATCGCCGGGTCCTGATGAGCTTTTCAAGGTTCTTAAGGAATGCAAATGAACTCTGTGAACCAATATCTAACATTTTTAATTTATCTCTTCAAACAGGTGTAGTGTCTGATATGTGGAAGATGGCTAATGTAATTCCTATTTTTAAAAGCAGGGGACATCACTACGTCAAATTACCGAATAAGCCGACCTCAATTGTAGGAAATCTAGAGTCAATTATAGCCGATATTATTAGAAGCCATCTGAATAACCATAATTTGATTAAAGATACTCAGCATGGATTCACGAGGGGCCGTTCCTGCTATCTATTTATTAACCTTCTTCACTAAAGCTTTTGAGGCTGTTGATCACGATAAAGAATTCGATATTGTTTATTTAGACTTTAGTAAGGCTTTTGATATAGTACCCACCAGAGACTGTTAAAAAAGTGGCAGCTCATGGCATTGGGGGAAAAGTGCTGTCATGGATCGGTCATGGCTCACCAATAGGAAGCAGAAGTGTGCATAAATGGGGTTAAATCCGAAGGGGACTTGTAACAAGTGGTGTTCCACGGGATCAGTCTTAGGCCCATTGTTATTTATAAATATATCAATGACCTTGACGAGGAATTACTAGTGATATGAGCAAATTCGCCGACGACACGAAGATAGGTAGGATAATTGATTCAAACATAGATGTCATAGAACTTCAGGAAGATTTAGACAAACTTAATTCGTGGTCAGAAAAGTGGCAGATGCAATTCAATGTAGATAAATGCAAGGTTCTGAAGCTCGGAGTGTCCATAACCCAAGCACTTATAAGAAATAACGAGAACTTAGCCATACAGATTGGAGAAGGACTTGGGGGTGATGGTAAGAAGCAACCCTTTAAAACCCAAAACAGCAATGCCTAAGGTACGTAATAAGGCAAATAGATTACTGGGATTTATATCAAGAAGTGTTGCAACAGAAGTCCAGAGGTTATTTACAGCTTTATATAAAGGCCTCACCTAGATTACGCAGCTCAGTTTTGGTCTCCATATTACAGAATGGACAAAAAATTGTTAGAAAACATTAAGCGTAGAATGACTAAATTAATAATAGCATTAGAAATCTTCCTTACGAAAAAAGATTGAAGACCCTTAAATTACATTCACTTGTAAGACGTAGAATGAGGGGAGACATGATCGAGGTATACAAGTGGAAAATGGGAAATAACAAGGGGATATAAATAAGGTCTTGAAGATATCTTCCAAAAAGGAGAACCCAATAATGGATTCAAGAGATAAGTTAGATTTAGAAAGGATATAGGAAAGTATTGGTTTGGAAATGGTAGTTGATGAGTGGAACAGTCTGCCTAGTAGGGTTATTAAAACTAGGACCTTAGGTAGTTTCAAATTTGGGTTGGATAAATTAATGAGTGAGAGGGTTGGATTTGATGGGACTCCGCATGAGTGGGCAGAATTGTCAAAGCTTATTTCTTGGGTAGCATTGAAAATTGGGTTGAGCAAATATTGTTAGTGGGACGATTGTGAAGGGCCTGCCTAGTATGGGCCAAAGGCCTGGAAGTGTTCTCCTTTCATGTTCTTTCTTAAGAGTCTCTTGTGAGGTACTCTATCGAAGGCCTTACTGAAATCCAGAAACTATATCATATTCTTTATCTACTGCCTCAAATGTTTTATTGAAAAAAGTCAGTAAATTTGTTAGGCAGGAACGACCTCCCCGTGAACCCATGCTAGATTCATTAATCAAATTATGTTCTTCAAGGTGACTTCTAATAATATCAGCTATAATTGATTCTAATAATTTGCCTACTATAGATGTGAGGCTTATTGGACGGTAGTTTGATGGAATTGACTTATCCCTGATTTGAATATAGGAATCATTAGCTATCTTCCACATCTCTGCACAATACCAGTTAGGATGGACGTATTAAACACATTCGTTAATGGCTGACTAAGTTCCATCATTTCATTCTTTAAGTACCCTGGAAAACAACTCGTCGGGTCCCGATGACTTATTTTGCTTCAGTTTATCTATCTGTTTGATAACCATGTCCCTCGTGACAGTAATATTAGTTAACTTGAATTCTTCAGGAACTGAATAATTGTTAATTCTGGGAAACTCATTACGTCTTCTTGTGTAAAGACTGACAAAAAATAGTCATTAAATAGAGACACATTTCCAGTTCGTTATCCGTCAGCTGTCAATTCCCAATTTTCAGAGGTCCTACCTTTTCCCTCACCTTCGTCCTATACACTTGAAAGAACCCTTTTGGATTAGTCTTTGATTCATTAGCAACCTTAATCTCATAGTCACGTTTAGCCTTTCTAATCCCTTTTTACTTCTCTTTTCAACTGAACATATTGGTCAATAAGGTTAACATCTCCTCTTTTGAGCGCCTATAAATTCCTCTTTTCTCCCTAATATATGTTTTAGCCTCCTGTTAATCCATTTGGGATCGTTATTATTTGACCTAAATTCTCTCTGGGGAATAAATATACTCTGTGCACGTTGTACATTATTAAGAAAAATCTAAACGCAGATCCCATCGTAATCGTTAGCTAGATTACCCAGTCGAGATTAGACGGGTGTTGTCTAAGTCCAGTATAGTCGGCAGAACGAAAATCAGGAACTTTCCGTATTATCCCTATTTCGTATCCGGAAATTAAAAGTAATAATATT
>WNWK01056192.1:0-11070 GCA_009830355.1 Cherax destructor
GTGTGTGTGTGTGTGTGCTGTGTGTGTGTGTATGTGTGTGTGTGTGTGCGTTTGTGTGTGTGTGTGTGTGTGCGTGTGTGTGCGTGTGTGTGCATGCGTGCGTATGTGTGTGTGTGTGTGTGTGTGTGTACGTGGGTATCGCGTTTCACGTGTGATTTTACTGTCACCTCCTTTACTCACCTACACCTCAGTAAATGCTATTCCATCTAGTAAATGATATTTACTCTAATTCTGATAGCTCGGGGAGTGACCCTCAGGTTGCAGCTTGCAGAGACTGGCACTGTTGACCCCATGCAACACACAACCAAAATGAGTATTACTTGCGGCTGGCAGTGAAGACGATCTCGCTGCTCCCTGCAGAGATTGTCGTACTCTCCGTCTATGTTATTCTGATCACTTTGCTCCTGTGATTAGTTACACTGATCACAGGTATATGTATATATATAATCTGCAGGCACTCCTCAAGTGTTTGCATTTACTGGTACTTCACTTCTTTCCTTATTTAAGACACAGCCTGCGTATGGCAGTAACACTTCCTGGAGGCCTACTGCCAACCTTCACTACGCTTATTTTGTTTCTATTTTCTTCCTATTGCTTGTTATGTTATGACACTTGTTATATGTTACCTCACAGTTCACTCACTAACCAACATGACTTTCACTTGAATTTCTGACTTTGGGTTTACTTGTCCTTGTCGGTTGACTATCTAGGTGTCTGCAGCAGTGCCTTGTAGGCCTCAAACCGGCTTTGGCACTTTCGAATTTCCTAATAGTTGAGACTTCCTCTCGCCTATTTCACTTTTTAAGACCTCATGTCACTTGATTGGTTGTTTACTGACACATACACTATCACTGTCTTCTGCTAAGAGCTAAAACACGCCCTAAAATCACTAAGATTCTGGGAGCCTTGTTCCCCTTCACTTTACCGAGTGCGCGTCTGTGTGTGTGTGTGTGTGCTCACCTAGTTGTACTCACCTAATTGTGGTTGCATGGGTCGATTCATAGCTCCTGGTCCCGCCCCTTCACTGGCCGCTACTGGGTCTCTCTCCCTTTGCCATGAGCCTTATCATACCTCTTCTTAAAGCTATGAATGGATCCTGCCTCCACTAAATCGCTTCCCAAGCTATTCCACCTCCTGACCACTCTGTGACTGAAGAAATACTTCCTAACATCCCTGTGATTCATCTGAGTCTTCAACTTCCAGCTGTGCCCCCTTGTTGCTGTGTCCCATCTCTGGAACATTCTGTCTCTGTCCACCTTGTCAATTCCTCTCAGTATTTTATATGTCGTTATCATGTCCCCCCCTTACTTTTCTGTCCTCCAATGTCGTCAGGTCGATATCCCTTAACCTCTCCTCGTAGGACATACCCCCTGTGCTGGTGCTCCTTCAAAGACTGCATGGGGAACTGAGGCAGTAGTATACGGTGCAACTGCTGTTGCTTCTCCTGTACGGGCTACCAAATCGGTTGACTATACTGCTTCTGATTCTTCCAAAACGAAGAATATGTACGTAATATATATATATATATATATATATATATATATATATATATATATATATATATATATATATATATATATATATATATATATTGAGCTTCATTAAACAAGAAACCAATTTATCCAACACTCATATTATAGTACTGTTAATTTAAAGTTTCATAAAACATTTTGAAAACTGAAGAAAACACAGTATTTTAATATGTGGAAATTTAAAATCTGAAATTATAGTTTAGAACTTGAGCAATCTCTTTCCATTATTAAATTGCATTAACTAATTCATTTCCCTTATTCATATTAAAGTTTTCTAAACTTTGATGAAGCACACTCAAAAACAGAAAAAAACAACATACATTATTGTAATACCTGAAATTAAAAATAAACAATGTAGTGTGCATATACATTACTCTAATAGCTAAAATTAAAAAAATAAAATCATACTGAAGTTGAGGAACATCAACATCTACCCGTTTTCAGAAGTTAAACTGATCCTAAGAGGAGAGGAGATGTTCCGGCCGATCCAGAACTATCTTTTATTTTCTACTGAAGATGGGACTGAACTCTGATATTTACTGGATAAGTTTGACACAGATGAAAACACAGTCTTAACATTTCTCTGACACTCATAGATTTTCTTCTTTAGATAATAAGGCCGATGATATATATTTGTTTATTTCTGCTTTTGTTTGTGATATCACGAAATCCAGCAGTCTTAGATGCTACTTTTTGTTATTTGAAAAATAATTCCGAGGTAGATGTCTGTGACGTGATGTTGATGAAATTGCTGGTTGCAATTTCTTCATAAGACTTATCGAAATCAAAGTTAAGTTCTTTACTCCTTCGTCAGACTCGATGCTGCTTGATGTTGCAAGCAAATCAAATATTGTACACTGTGTTCTTCAGCTGATGAATTCTCTCTTGAGTTTCTTTCAATTCATTCCCAATATTTTCAAGGTTTGGTTTGCATGACTTATCCTCTGTATTGACAATGAAGAAGTTATTATATCGGGGATCTAGAAAGTTCTAAGTATCGTGTTGTAGTCTATTGTGTAACTATCAAACCAAGTTAACATTAACACTTTGAGAGCTGATAGTGAGAATCTTGGATCACTCAAACTTTGGTGTATGCGGGGAGCCCCAGATGGACAAAATATGATCAGCCGCGAGGGAGCCTTCTCCAAATTCAACTTCAATAACAAAAACATAAGGTGGGACCAAGTAAACCAAGTCTTAAATGATATAAACTGGGAAGATAGACTAAGCATCACGGATCCTAACATATGTCTAGAACAAATTAACTCTGTGGCACTTGAGGTTTGCTCAAGGCAAATTCCCTTAAGGAAAAGGAGGAGAAGATGTAAACTAGAAAGAGAGAGGCGCTCCCTATACAGGCAAAGGCAGAGAATAACAGAGCGACTACAAGAGGCCAATATATCTGAAATACGTAGGGAGACGCTGGTCAGAGAAATAGCAAACATCGAATTAAAACTAAAGGAATCTTACAGGAATCAAGAAATGCGGGAAGAACTAAAAGCCATAAATGAAATTGAAAGAAACCCAAAGTATTTCTTTTCTTATGCCAAATCAAAGTCGAGAACAACATCCAGTATTGGGCCCCTACTTAAACGGGATGGGTCCTACACAGATGACAGCAAAGAAATGAGTGAGTTACTAAAGTCTCAGTATGACTCAGTTTTTAGCGAGCCGCTAACCAGACTGAAAGTTGAGGACCTAAATGTTTTTTTATGAGAGTGCCACAGAACTTGGCAGATGCATGCCTATCCGACATTACCCTGACGCCAAATGACTTCGAAAAGGCAATAAATGACATGCCCATGCACTCCGCTCTAGGCCCAGACTCATGGAACTCCGTGTTCATCAAAAACTGCAAGAAGCCCCTATCACGTGCTTTTAACATCCTATTGAGAGGGCGCATGGACACTGGGGTCGTCCCGCAGTTACTAAAAACAACAGACATAGCCCCAGTCCACAAAGAGGGCAGTAAAGCAATAGCAAAGAACTACAGACCAATAGCGCTAACGTCCCTGTCTGTCCCAACTACTGGACCACTACAACAAGGTTCTGGATGCTCTAGAAGACAAACAAAATGCAGATGTTCTTTACACAGACTTTGCAAAAGCCTTTGACAAGTGTGACCATGGTGTAATAGCACACAAAATGCGTGATAAAGGAATAACAGGAAAAGTGGGTAGATGGATCTATAATTTCCTAACAAGTAGAACACAAAGAGTAGTAGTCAACAGAGTAAAGTCTGAGACGGCTACAGTGAAAAGCTCTGTTCCACAAGGCACAGTACTCGCTCCCATCCTGTTCCTCATCCTCATATCGGACATAGACAGGGATATAAGCCACAGTGCCGTGTCTTCCTTTGCAGATGACACCCGAATCTGTATGACAGTGTCCACCGTTGATGACACTGCAAGACTCCAAGCAGACATAAACCAAATCTTTAAATGGGCTGCAGAAAACAATATGAAGTTCAATGATGAGAAAATTAAATTACTCAGATATGGAAAACGTGAACAAATTAAAATTTCAACGGAGTACAAAACAAATTCCAACCACACAATATAGCGAAAAACTAATGTCAAAGACCTGGGAGTGATCATGTCAGAGGATCTCACCTTCAAGGACCATAACACCGTAGCAATCGCATCTGCTAGAAAAATGACAGGATGGATAATGAGAACCTTCAAAACCAGGGATACCAAGCCCATGTTGACAGTTTTCAGGTCGCTTGTTCTATCTAGGCTGGAATATTGCTGCACACTAACTGCACCTTTCAAGGCAGGTGAAATTGCTGACCTAGAAAATGTGCAGAGAACCTTCACGGCACGCATAACTGCGATAAACCACCTCAATTACTAGGAACGCTTGAAGTTCCTAAACCTGTACTCCCTAGAACGCAGGCGGGAGAGATACATTATTATATACACGTGGAAAATTATCGAGGGATTAGTACCAAACTTGCACACGAGAGTCACTCCCTACGAAAGCAAAAGACTCGGCGGGCGATGTAACATCCCCCCAATGAAAAGCAGGGGTGCCACTAGCACGTTGAGAGACAACACAATAAGTGTCAGGGGCCCAAGACTATTCAACTGTCTCCCAGCATACATCAGGGGGATTACCAACAAACCCCTGGTTGTCTTCAAGCAGGCACTGGACAGGCACCTAAAGTTGGTACCTGACCAGCCAGGCTGTGGTTCGTACGTTGGACTGCGTGCGGCCAGCAGTAACAGCCTGGTTGATCAGGCTCTGATCCAACATGAGGCCTGGTCACAGACCGGGCCGCAGGGGCGTTGACCCCTGGAACTCTCTCCAGGTATACTCCAGGATACAGTATATCTGAGTCAAGACAATTTATTTTCGTGTGATGTATAATTTTTGTAAAATTCTTTCAACGAGAAAGATAACTTAGCAGTTAGATTCTATTTGCTTCAATTAAGTGACAATAGGTGTGCAGTATGTAATCAGTACATTGGAATGGCTTGTTTTGTATTCACAGATGTGATCTAACATTAAGCAAGTGTTACGTATATTCTAATTGAGCTTTTGCTTTGGAAATTCATTTTGTTACTGCAGGATAGAGGAGAGTAGCTGAAGTGGCTCTCAATGTGATTTTTTTATTGCTCTTTACTCCAGAATACAATCATGGATAACCAGTTGCATAGTAAATGGAAAACAGGAAACTGTTGCATCAAGTCCCTTCAAATTCTTTGACAACATGGCCACCACTATCCCGTGTTTTCAAATGAATTTTATAAACTGGTGTGTTGAAATCGTGCATTGCTTCTTGAATAATCTCAACAACGTGCGGCGCTCTAAGTGATCCTGGAAACAGTATCAAGCTAAAGGCTTCAGTTTTCTGAATGAAGTCTTTCCTCTCATGTGCGAAGGTGTGTACTGTATTTGCCTATATGTGCTGATTTATATGTGGTTGCAGGAGTCTAGTCTCAGCTCCTGGCCCCGCCTCTCGACTTGCCATTTGCCACATTTCCTCTCAAGCCTAATTGACTCTATCGTTCCTTCTCTTAAAACTATATATGGAACCTTCCTCCTCCACATTTTCATCAATGTTATTCCACTTCCTGATCACCTTGAGACTGAAAAACGTATTTTCTGACAAACCTGTGTCTCACCTCTCACACAGTCTATCCCTCTGTACTCTACAAATTCTCATGAGTATTTTGTTTACAGTTTTTCTCTCATGTCATGATGTTCAGTTTCTTGAGCCTCTCCTCACAGCTTTATCTCTGGGATCAGTCTCGTTGCATACCTCTGCAGTTTCTCCTGTTTCTTTAAATTATATATCAGATACGGGTTTCATGTTGTTGACTCACGAAATCGTAATGACACGATTGCAAACAAACCATACCAAGGGTGGGGTTCGAACCCGTGGTCAGAGAGTCTCAGAACTCCAGACCGTCGCGTAAGCCACTGGGCCAGCTAGCTTCAATAAGATTCATTCAACTAGGTATATTTCTACACCATAGGAAGGTTAGCATAGGCACTACTGTGTCCACAAATGCAAGTTTTTACAGACGAATCTCCAGCTAGCATGGCCGTGACGAACTCTAGCTCAAGTCCCCTTCAAAGCCGTCTCTGGCCCCCGAGTCTGTACTGTGTCTGGCCTTTTTGCCCCTTCCCCAATCTTCCTAACAGCGCATATGCTGGGATTGGATTCTGGTATCCATTTATCTGACCAATCATGCAGTTTGTCCGGATCACTTTGTACCTTTTCTTTGTCCTTATTGATTTTTATCATCCTCATTAGTTTTACATCGCCAGCAAAAAAATGTCATCATTTTTCTGGAAGTGTGACCTGGTGCAAGATGCTGCTGGAAAATGCCTTCTCCATCAAGAAAGTCTATCCACAAAAGGAAAGAAATGAGTTGCCAGGATTGCCTTATATTTGTCACCGTTCATCGTCCCCTCAACAATAACAAGCCGTCAGGGTCTTTAGCAGTAAAACTACCACATACCATTTTCTTAGGTGGATGTTTTGGCACTTGCTGAATGTGTCCGTTCCGGATGGGTTCGCCTTTGCTCAGTCTCACTACCACTGATTTGTACCCATGTACTTCAAAATGCGTCACATCAGAAAATATAACTTTTCTCCATTCATCTGTCGTCCATCCCTTATGTCCTCCCTATCCCTCCTGTCCTCCAGTATTGTCAGGTCAATTTCCCTCAACCTCTCCTCGTAGGACATGCCCCTTACCTCTGTGACTAGTCTTGTTGGAAACCTTTGAAGTTTCTCTAATTCCCTGACGTCCTTGCCCAGGTGTGAGTTCCAAACTGGTGCTGCATACTCCAATATAGGGCTGACGTACACGGTGAACAGAGTCCTGAACGACTCTTACTGAGATGTCGGAAAGCTCTTCTAAGGTTTGCTAGTCGCCCATATGCTGCAGCAGTTATTTAGTTGATGTGCACCTTAGGAGATATGCTCGGTGTTATACTCACCCCAAAATCCTTTTCATTGAGTGAGGTTTGTAGTCTTTGGCCTCCTTGTCTGTACTCTGTCTGCGGTCTTCTTTGTCCATCCCCAATCTTCATGACTTTGCACTTGGTGGAGTTGAACTCCAGAAGCCAGTTTCTGGACCAGGCTTGCAACATGTCCAGATCTCTTTGCAGTTCTGCCTGGTTCTCGTCCGATTGAATTCTTCTCTATCAACTTCACATCGTCTGCAAACAGGGACACCTCTGAATCTTGTCCTTCCGTCATGTCGTTCCCTGTGGAAACCCGTTCGTCACAGGCGCTCACTCTGACATCTCTCCACGTACCATGACTCGCTGTTGTCTTCCTGACAGGTGTTCCCTGATCCATTGCAGTACCTTCCCTATTAACCCTGCCTGGTTCTCCAGCTTTTGCACTAATCTCTTGTGTGGGACTGTGTCAAACGCCTTCTTACAGTCCAAGAAAATGCAATCTACACACCCCTCTCTCTCTGGTCTTACTGCTGTGACACAGGATTTCCCGTCCCTGAAACTGTGCTGGTTGTCATTGATAAGCTCATTCCTTTTTAAGTGCTCCATCACTCTCCTCCTGATAATCTTCTCCATGACTTTGCATACTACACATGTCATTGACACTGGTCTGTAGTTTAATACTTCGTGTCTGCCTCCATTTTTAAAAATTGGGACTACATTTGCTGCCTTCCATACCTCAGGTAGTCGTAGTGTTTCAATAGATGTGTTGAAGATTTTTGTTACTGGTACACATAGCGCCTCTGCTTCCTCTCTCAGGACCCATGGAGAGATGTTATCCGGCCCCATCGCCTTTGAGGTATCTAGTTCGCTTAGCAGCCTATTCACCTCTTCCTCAGTTGTAATTATTGTGTCCAACATTTGATGATGTACCCAACCTCTCCGTCGTTATGGAGTCGCTTCTGTCTCCTCTGTGAACAGTTCTTTGAATCTCAAGTTGAGCTCCTCACATACTTCATGGTCATTTCTTGTGATCTCCCTCCTTCCTTCCTCAGTCTGATTACCTGGTCCTTGACTGTTGTTCTCTCCTGATGTGGCTGTACAAAAGCTTCGGGTCAGATTTGGCTTTCGCTGCTATGTCATTTTCGTATTGTTGTTGGGCCTTCCTTCTTACCTGCGCATACTCGTTTCTGGCCCTACGATTCTTCTCCTTATTCTCCTAGGTCCTTTGCTTTCTATATCTTTTCCATTCTCTAGCACACTTGGTTTTGGCCTCTCTAGTCCTTTAGGTAAACCAAGGGCTCATCCTGGCTTTCTCTTTGTTTCTGTTACCCATGGGAACAAAGCTCTCCACAGCTTCCTTGCATATCGTTTTCACACATTCCATCATCTCGTTTACCGACTTCCCTGCCAGCTATCTATCCCAGTGAACCCTGTGCAGGAAATTCCTCATGCCTGTGTAGTTTCCTCTGTTGTAGTTTGGCTTCCTTCATCCTGCCCTTTCTGCTTCCCTCTCCACTTGTAACTAATATATATTCGAAGCTCAGAACCACGTGATCACTAGCCCCGAGGCGTCTTTCATATATGATGTCCTCAATATCTACACTACTCAGGGTGAATACTAGGTCCAGTCTTGCTGGCTCATCCTCCCTCTTCTCTTGTAGTGTCCCTTACGTGTTGGTAATGAGGTTTTCCAGTACCACCACATCATCTTAGCCTCCACGTTTCTGGGCCCCTGTGGCTCCAGGTTCTCCCAGTCGTTTTCCCTTGAATGAAGTCACCCATAATCAACAGTTTTGCCTGCTTGCATGAGCCCTTCTGGCCACTTCAGCCAGAGTGTCAACCACCGCTCTATTGCTCTCATCATACTCTTGCCTTGGCCTCCTGCTGTTCTGTGGAGGGTTATACATCACTGCAATTACCACCTTGGGACCTCCAGACTGAAGTGTTCCTATTATGTAGTTTCTCTCCTCTGTCTCCTCTCTCCAGCTCATCAAAATCCCATTGGTTTTTCATGAGCAGTGCACTCCTGCATCCCTCTGTTCCCTCTGTCTTTCCCTTCAGGATCTGATACCCCTGATGGAAAGATGGCATCTGTTATCATTCCTGTGAGGTTGGTTTCTGTGAGAGCTATGATGTCCAGTGATGCCTTTTTTACTCTTTCTGTCCACTCCCATTTATTCGTTATTCCATCAGTATTGGTGAACAATACCTTCATTTTCCTCTCAACACTGTGTCTCTGGGTGGTCTGAGGGTGGGGCCTGTCAGTGTGATGTGGTTTTCTTCAGCGTGGATTGTGGTTTGTGGTTTACTGTTGGGATAGTGAGTTCGTTGTGGGTTCTGGTTGTGGCTCTGTGTGTGTTGTGCTTGTTGCTCTGCCCTGCCTTGGTTGCCCTCTGCTGAATTTGCCCTTGTCTCTTTCCTAGCTCCTTGCTTCTGTGTCCTCTCCTCAACTGGTGTCTCCCGGTTTTGTTATGTCTCGGTCAAGGAACACCTCTTGTATATTGACGATTCCTTCAGCCTTGGTTTCTCTTGCAGGATCCTTTTCGCACCTTTCTGTCTTGAAGATCAGCTTGTGTGTGTGTACTCACATATTTGTACTCACCTATTTGTGGTTGCAGGAGTCGATTCATAGCTTCTGGCCCCGCCTCTTCACTGATTGCTACTAGGTCCTCCTCAGCTGACTCCATGAGCTTTATCAAACCTCGTTTTAAAACTATGTATGGTTCCTGCCTCCACTACGTCACTTTCTAGGCTATTCCACTTCCTGACAACTCTATGAGTGAAGAAATACTTCCTAACATCCCTTTGACTCATAGGAGTCTTCAACTTCCAATGTGACCCCTTGTTTCTGTGTCCCTCTCTGGAACATCCTGTCTCTGTCCACCTTATCTATTCCTCGCAGTATTTAATATGTCGTTATCATGTCTCCCCTAACCCTCCTGTCCTCTAGTGTCATCAGGCCGATTTCCCTTAACCTTTCCTCGTAGGACAATCCCTTAGCTCTGGGACTAGTCTTGTTGCAAACCTCTGCACTTTCTCTAATTTCTGACGTGCTTGACCAGTGTGGGTTCCAAACTGGTGCTGCATACTCCAGTATGGGCCTGACGTATATGTTACAGAGTCTTGAATGATTCCTTAGTGAGGTATTGGAACGCTATTCTTAGGTTTGCCAGACGCCGCATGCTTAGCAGTTATCTGATTGATTTGTGCCTCAGGAGATGTATTCGGTATTATACTTACCCCAAGATCTTCTTCCTTGAGTGAGGTTTGCAGTTTTGGCCACCTAGACTATACTCTGCCTGCGGTCTTCTTTGCCCTTCCCAGTCTTCTTGAATTTGCATTTGGCAGGGTTAAATTCAAGGAGCAGTTACTGACCAGGCTTGTAGCCTGTCCAGGTCTCTTTGTAGTCCTGCCTGATCCTCGAATGATTTAATTCTTCTCCTTAACTTCACATCATCTGCAAACAGGGACACTTCTGAGTCTATCCCTTCCGTTATGTCATTCACATATATTAAAAACAAACAGGTCCTAGGACTGACCCTGTGGAACCTAACTCGTCACAGGTGCCCACTCTGACACCTCGTCACGTACCATGACTCGTTGTTGCCTCCCTGTCAGATATTCTTTGATCATTGCAGTGCTTTTCCTGTTACTTGAACTGTGTAGAACGCCTTCTTGCAGTCCAAGAAAATGCAGTCAATCAACCCTCTCTCTCGTGTCTTACTTTGTTACCTTGTCATAAAACTCCAGTAGGTTTGTGACACAGGATTTTCCTTCGCTGAAACCGTGCTGGTTGTCGTTTATAAGCTTGTGTCTTTTAGGTGCTCCACCACTTTCCTATGATGATCTTCTCCACGATTTTGCATACTATACACGTTAGTGACACATATCTGTAGTTTAATGCCTCGTGTCTGTCTCCTTTCTTAAAAATTGGGACTGCATTTGCCATCTTCCACACCTCAGGTAGTTGCCAGTTTTGATGGATGTGTTGAAGATTTTTGTTAGTGGCACACAACATCTCTGCCCCTCTCCCATGGAGAGATGTTGTCTGGTCCCACCGCTTTTGAGGTATCTACTTCACATAGCAGCTTCTTCACCTCCTCCTTGGTTATGT
>WNWK01056193.1:0-11070 GCA_009830355.1 Cherax destructor
TTAAAAATTACAAAGAGCTAATATTACAAAGAGCTAATATTACAAAGAGCTAATATACAAAAGCTAATATTACAAAGAGCTAATATTACAAAGAGCTAATATTACAAAGAGCTAATATTAAAAAAGAGCTAATATTACAAAGAGCTAATATTACAAAGAGCTAATATTACAAAGAGCTAATATTACAAAAGCTAATATTACAAAGAGCTAATATTACAAAGAGCTAATATTACAAGAGCTAATATTACAAAGAGCTTTAAAAATAATTTACAAAGAGCTAATATTACAAAGGCTAATATTACAAAGAGCTAATATTAAAAAAGAGCTAATATTACAAAGAGCTAATATTACAAAGAGCTAATATTACAAAGAGCTAATATTACAAAGAGCTAATATTACAAAGAGCTAATATTACAAAGAGCTAATATTACAAAGAGCTAATATTACAAAGAGCTAATATTACAAAAGCTAATATTACAAAGAGCTAATATTACAAAGGCTAATATTACAAAGAGCTAATATTACAAAGAGCTAATTTTACAAAGAGCTAATTTTACAAAGAGCTAATTTTACAAGTGCTAATTTTACAAGTGCTAATTTTACAAGTGCTAATTTTACAAGAGCTAATTTTACAAGAGATAATTTTACAAGAGATAATTTTACAAGAGATAATTTTGCAAATAACAAAAAGGCTGTCCGTGACTGGAACAATACATACACAACCCTCACGCCTATGCACAGTGGCATGTACATTCACTACTTTTATCATGCCTCCTCTGTCAAGAAAAGTGTTCTTATCTCCCTCTTTCTCCGTGCTCTCTGCATTTGTGATCCTCAGTTCCTTGAAGCAGAAATTTCCACTTCATAATTCATTTTCCCGCCTTGGCTACCCTTCCCATTTCATAGACTCTGCTTTCTCTCGTGCCAAACGGATTTTCCCTTCTCTCCTAAACCCTCTACTCCTGGGAACTCTCCTGTCCTCTGCCTTCCCTACATCTCTGGTCTCTCCAATCTCAACAACTCTCTCCGTTCCTTAGACATCAAATTACCTTTCGTCAGACTAACACTCTTCACACTAATCTAGTTCATACCTCCCCTCCCTCTATGGATTCTCCTGGTGTCTACTCTATTTCTTGCTCCTCCTGTCCTCTCAGTATTTTGGAGAAACTGGCAGATCTCTTTCTGACAGACTTAGGGAGCACAAAAATAGTGTTAGGCTTGCCGACACTAATAATGCTCTTTTCTGTCATGTCAGAGATCACAGTCATCCTATTGATTGGTCTTCTGCTAAAACTGTCTACCCTACGTCCAACTTTCGCAGTCGCCGCCTGGTTGAATCCTCCCTTATACGCAACTTTCCCTGTATGAATCTTAGCCCTGGCTTTGTCTCCGTAGATGCTTTCCTCTCCCATTACATTGTTAAATGCTCCAAACTTCAGAGCACCTGTGACTTAACCTGATTCCTTCCTCTTCTATCTCTTCCCCCTTCTCTTTCTCCTTTCTCCTCTGGATTTTCTTTCTTTTCTTTTGTCTTGTATTTGTCCTTCTTTATTTTATTTTCATTTTTTCCCCCTCTGTTTTCTTGTCCCTACCCTATGCGGGCCACCAGCTTCATTGCAGTGCTCCTTTCCTAGAATATGACTGCCTCCACTACTACTACTACCACCACTTCCACTACTACCTTCATTATTACCCCTCCACCACTTTCTTGTGCCCTTCCCTGTCTGCCTGCCTATAAATACCCCTTTTACCTGTCCATTGTGTTAGTGTGACTTTGTAAATGGTCCAAGTCGGACCGAAACGTCGTCGTAATCTCCTCTCTTTTTATATGTGCGGGTTGTGTGTGTATAATATTACAAAATAGGGTAGCACCAATGAGTTTGGTGTTGGTTATGTATTAAGCTAGAATGAAATAAGGTAAACCAGATATTACCTATGATTCAATTAAAAGTAAAACAAGATATTAACTAAGATAGTTATAAAATAAAGTAGCACCAGACTGTCACTCTTAATTGCACTAAGGAATAGTTGCAATAGATATAAAGGTATAATACAGGTTTATATAAAAGTATAATAAAAAAAAAATGAGGGGCAAAGAATGGTATACAGTAGATATTAAAATAAGTAAAATGGAATATTTGCCACAGGTATTAAAAAGTATTATTGATTAAGATAGGGCAATGATGATGTAGCTGTATATGGAAGCTTGGATATTTGGCAATGGTAGGTTAATAAAAATAAGGGTATAAAATAAGATTGAGCAATGAAGTATAAAAAAAATAAAAAGATAGGGCAATAATAATTTTAAAATAAGAATGGGCAATAAAGCTTGGATATATGGCAATAATAGGTTGATAAAAATAAGGCAATAATGTTGTAAGGTTGTACAAAAGTATATGGTGATAATAATAATAAAGGGATTTTGTAGTTATCAAATACAAATTAAGACTACGAGGTAGAATTAAGACTACGAGGTAGAATTAAGACTACGAGGTAGAATGGTAGTTGGATTCAAAAGTGAAAATTGAATGGTAAGAGGGTATTAGAATTTTTGGGGAACAAAATTTATGGATGATTTCATAACACTAATCGTGGACAGTGGATTTACTACATATTATTCTAATTCTGTTAACCCAGCCTCACTCAGGAATGTTTTTAGTTCATATTCTGTAGATATAAGGTACCTCTTCCCAGTGGGCTGTTTCCTAACTGCGATTTTACCATCCCTCACAAAGCACTGATGAATTTTTTGGGCATTGCGTAATTTTCTTAATCGATAAAGGAGGTTTTGTCTTGTTTTGGTAAGACATTCGTTGACATATACATCAGATTTCATAGCTATGGATGTTTTTAGTAGGTTATTTCTTTGCAAGCTGGTATTGAATTTTAATAGCACTGTTTTTTTCCCTGCTTGGTAGCCCATCAGTTTGCAATCTTTTAGTTCATCACTACGTATGTTTAGTCTAAGGTGGTCTTTGAAAAGTTGTAGGGTGGCCTCCATGCATGTCTCTTGGGTGACTGTAGGTGGAAGATGTTTGCTATTAACTACAACAGCGTCACATAGCTGTTGTTGGTCATTATGGTCTTGGAAGTTGTTGATGACATCGGTAAGTTGTAGATCCACTCGTGATCTTTCTTCTATGATGTTCTTATTCAGTTGGGTGACTTGGTCTTTTAGAGTGTTGATGGTGTCCACAGACTGGGTGTGGGTGTTGCTTAGTTGTTCTAGGGTGCTTAGTTTGTCTTCCAGAGTTGTGATCTTGATGAGGTACTGTGCGTTGGAGGTTTTAAGCTCCTGCATTTCCTGGGTAAGCTTGGTGATTGTTTGGTTCTGGATCATAAGGAGTTTAGCTATTTCTGGGTCAGTAATCTTCTTAACATCAAATCCATGGAAAGAGTTATCTTGGACTGTGGCGGCGGCCATACTTGTTTTTGTCTGTCGGGTGTTATGGTGGTGCAGGTGTTTGGGGGTTGAGTCCTGGCTGGCAGTACGAGACGTTTTCCTTGTAGAATTGCTGCTCTCACCTGCGATGTTAGGAGTGCTTTGCTGGTTACTGGATCTTCTGTTGTTGCTCTGACCCTTGGCCATTGACCGTGGCTTCAGATGAATAGTAGGCGATGTGGAATGGGTGAATGTTGTGGAGTATCACTTCATTGGCAGCAGGGCAGGTGGTGGTAACATGAGTCCTATTAGATGGTGATTTGCGTATTTTTGGGTGATTACAGTAGTTGATTTATATCATTCTGGGTATCCACATATGTTAGTGTTATGTGAGTCTTGATTAGGCCATCACAGGGCTGCTGGGAACCTCAGGTGGAAGTAAAAGTAGAGGACAAGGTTCTTGCTGCTTGCTGCCGCTGCCTCTTCAGTACAGTGGACCCTCGGTTAACGAAATTAATCCGTTCCAGGAGCTATTACTTAATCTGAATCTTTCGTTATCTGAAACCTTATTTCCCATAAGAAATAATGTAAATACAATTAATTCGTTCCACAAAAAAATAATCACTCAAAAAAAAAACAATAACATTTACTTACCTTTATTGAAGAGTTGCAATCATCTGGAAGGTAGAGTTGCTGACAGGGGCAGGGTGTTAATGGTTGGAAGGGAAATCCCCCTCCAAAAGGACTTCAGGTAACAAGTCCCTCTCTGGGGTTACTTCCCTTCTTTTCTTTTAATGCATGCCTGCTACACTCCTGCATGCCTGCTACACTCCCTGCATGCCTGCTACACCCCTGCATGCCTGCTACACTCCCTGCATGCCTGCTACACTCCCTGCATGCCTGCTACACTCCCTGCATGAATGCTACACTCCCTGCATGAATGCTACACTCCCCTGCATGCCTGCTACCTCCCTGCATGCCTGCTACACTCCCTGCATGAATGCTACACTCCCTGCATGAATGCTACACTCCCTGCATGAATGCTACACACACTGCATGAATGCTACACTCTCTGCATGAATGCTACACTCCCTGCATGCCTGCTACCACTGGGGTGCCACTAGGAAGCTTCTTTGGACCCATGGTGACTTATTTCACAGTGACAATCACTAAACCACCAAAAAAGACACCAAATATATTGTGAATCTTTGAAAGAGCGCGCTAGGTAATGTTCTCTCAATGGTAAACAATGCTTCACTGGCGTCCCTGCGCTGCGCGGAGCAGGCGGACACGTCTAATACCTTTCGGTAACCGAGGAATTTTTCGCTAACCGATTCCGAAAAAAGCTTACGTTTTCCGAAACTTTCGTTAACGGGACCTTTCGTTAACCGAGGGTCCACTGTACTAGGTTTTAATCTATATTACAAATTACATATGAATATAAATTTCAAATGATTAGAGAGATTTACAATAGTGAGGTAGTTCAGGATAACTAGATTGTATTACAGATTACAAATGAGTATAAATTTCAAATGATTAAATATATTTACCATAGTGAGGTAGTTTAGAATGTTTAGATTGTAAAAAAAATTAGTAATAAGAATGGTTTTGTCTTGGCATGTTACACAGTTTCTATTAAAACTCCAATATTGGAGTAAATCAGGCAAACTTACTCTATACAATGATTATACTGGTGTTAAGGTTAGGTAATTGTAGTGATTAACTAGGTTTACAAAATTGAGGTAGTACAAAAATTAAAGAATTTAACAATTAGTTTATATATTAATGGAAATGGTGATGTGTTGGCATGATACAGTTTCTATATTGGAGTGTCTTAGGCAAACTTATGACTAGCTTAAGAATTATGAAGCAATAGTTGTATTATAATCTTTGTTACAGTCATGTGCAAATTAAGGGGGAATCACAGATATCAATAAGTGTAATTTTGTTGTGGATATGTGCAAGATAAAGTAATTTTCATGTGGTTAGCTACCGGTAAGTGAGATAAGATGTTTTTTAATGGTGCTTTTGAAAATGGAGGTTGTGTCTGCAGTTCTAGAGTTTTCAGGCAGGGAGTTCCAGATTTTAGGCCCTTTTATGTACATTGAATTTTTGTATAGATTTAGTCGGACACGGGGAATGTCAAAGAGATGATTGTGTCTGGTATTATGTCTATGGGTCCTGTCACAACTGTCAAGAAAGAGTTTTAGTTCAAGGTTAAAGTTGGTATTTATGGTTCTATAAATGTAGTAAGTGTGGATGTTCTGAACAGTGAGTAGTTTAGGTCTCTGAAGAGTGGGGGGTGTTGCCTAGCGTTGGATTGCGTGATAATTCTTACTGCGGCTTTTTGTTGGGTTTTGGTTTTAGGTGTCTTGCTGCTGTTGATCCCCAAGCACAAATGGCATATGTGAGGTAGGGATAGATGAGTGAATAGTATAGTGTGAGTAGGGCTGATTGTGGTACATAGTAATGCATCTTAGAGATGATCCCCACAGTTTTGGACACTTTCTTTGGTATGTGTTGGATATGAGTGCTGAATTTCAGGTTACTGTCGAGGTGAAGGCCCAGGAATTTGCCCTCATTATGTTTAGCAATAGGAGTGTTGTTGATCTTAATGTTTAATTGTGGATCACCTGCTTTGTTACCAAACATAATATAGAAGGTCTTATCAGTGTTGAGTGTAAGTTTGTTGGCTGTCATCCATGTAGATATTTTTAGTAATTCGTCGTTAACAGTTGAGTCGAGCGTTTCAAGATTTGGGTGGGAGGTGACATAAGTTGTGTCGTCAGCAAAGAGTATTGGTTTCAGGTGTTGTGATACATTGGGAAGATCATTGATGTATAAGAGGAAGAGCAGGGGACCAGTATCAAGTGGTGGTGTCGAGGAGGTTGTGTCTTTAATGGTGACATACTGATACCTATTAGTAAGGTAGGATTTGAAGTATGCAAGTGCATGATCTCTTATACCATAGTGGTCAAGTTTGTGGAGTAGGATGCTGTGGTTTACTGTGTCGAAATCTTTCCTTAGGTCAATAAAAAGTCCTAATGGATATTCCTTATTTTCGAGTGCTGTGTAAAGCAGGTCTATCATTTTTATGATTGCATCGTTAGTGCTTTTATTTTTCTGAACCAAATTGGCAGGGGTTGAGTATGCTTAGTGTGTTATAAGCGAGTATAATCTCTTGTGCACAAGTTTCTTCAAGATTTTGGATAGCAATGGTAAGTTTGATATTGGCTTATAGTTGTTTACGTCTGTGGGGTCACCACCTTTGTGTATTGGTAACCCTAGCTGTTTTAAGTAGTGTCGGGAAAGTGCTAGTTTCTAGTGATTTGTTAAAAAGTAATGAAATAGCATGTGAAAGGACATGGGCGGCTCGCTTGTATAATAATGGTATGACTTGAGACAGATTCCTGATTTATATTTAAGTGACTTTATTATCATGGTGACTTCAGTGGGCTCAGTAGGTGCAAGATAGAAGGAGGATGGGAAATTCCCACCTAGGTAATCACTTGCTCGGGCGTTGGTATCTGGGATTTTACTGGCAAGATTTGATCCTATGGTTGAGAAGAAGTCATTTATTTTATTTACTGCATCAATAGGCTGTAGTGGTGTTTCATTTGGTTTAGTTAGGACAATATCTTTATTTTTTTTCAGTTTTTGGGTGCCCAGAATCTGTGAGTGTTTTCCAGGTCTTTTTTATATCTCTTGTTTCAGTGAATTTGCTGGAGTAGTACAATTGTTTGGCTTTTTTTTATTAGTTTGGTGAGAACTGATGAATAGTGTTTAATAAAATCTTTATGTATGAAGCCCCGTCTATATTGCTTCTCATATTGATGTTTCTTGTTAATGGATTTTAGTAAGCTGTTAGTTAGCCATGGGCAACCTAGCTGTTTATTAAGTAATCTGTTTCATTTTTATAGGACAATGTTTGTTGTATAGTGTAAGTAATTTGTTAAGAAAATTGTCTGTCCAATCATCGATACCCTTGGCGTTGGGGAATTTATAGCCCAGTCACCGTCTCTAGCTCTGCTGTGAAGTTATTTATTGAGGCCTTGTCATGGAGTCTAAATGAAACTTTGGTGTATTCTAGAGGTGGTTTACTAATGTTTGTTAAGAGGAAGGTGGGTAGTGGTCTGTAGTGCTGTCTGTTATTATCCCTGATTTAAGGGGGGCTAGGATATTGGTCCATATATGGTTGATTATGGTTGCCTCGTCTCAGTAAGCCTGGTTGGTTTGGTTATTGTTGGTATGAGAAGTGTGTTGTTCATACTGTTGATGAAATCAGTTACTGGCTGGTCATCTGGTAGGCCAAGGTTGATGTTGAAGTCTCAGCTAAAATAAGGTGGTGCTTGTTCATTTGGTTGTTTGTTATTAGTGTTTTTAGTTTATTGCTAAAATTTGGGATGTTTGTATGAGGCATCCGGTAAATGGCCCGATTGTTATCGGAGTCTTAGGTTTTGTGCAGTAAAATTAGCAAAAATATATTCTCCATATTCATCACTATAGCAAGTGGTGTCACAACAGGATATTTCATTAGAGTAATAGATTGCAATACCTCCCCAACTTGGTGTGGTCTGCAGTTGTGTATTGCTGTGTATCCTGTTAGCGAGTAGATATCTATTGTATCCTGCTTAATCCAGGTTTCAGTAAGAACAATACATGTGAAGGTTGTCTTTAGGGAATCAAGGAGGGCAAGGAGGTCATCATAGTGTTTGCTTAAGGATCGGATGTTGTAGTTAAGAACTGTTATACTTTTAGCAGTATTTAGGACAGTGTTGGCTTGTGATGCTGTGTAATAGAGGCAGTTACTTTCCAGTAAATTTTGATTGGGTGTTAGATTATATGGTTTAGATCAGAGATTTGCGTGATCATTCATCATTTAGGTTAAATAGTAATTTTATTATATCATGTATAGTGTGGTGAATTCTAGTATTGATATCTGTAGTAAGGGGATGTTTGGACAAGTATATAGCTAATGCACATTGGTCAAATAGAGTATAGTAACAAATAAACATAATGGAATTGTATTGACTATGTATTAAGCTAGAATGAAAAAAATAAAAATTAGATATACGTAAACTACTAAGATTAAATTACAAAATAAAGTAGCACCAATGAGTTTGGTATTGTAAAGTAAAACTAGATTTAACTGGATCAATTATAAAATAAAATTAGGTATTGGTTATGTATTAACCCTTTGGGGGGTCCAAGGGCTCTCTCTGAAACTCATTCTCAGGGTCCACGAATTAAAAAAAAAAAAAAAATTTTCTGATCATAACGACAAAAATTATGAAATTTGATCGAAAACTAACGGAATTATGCTTTCGCTAAGTTAGTGGTATCCATGACATTTCCATCGGCGATTTCGCCCAATTTGAGCCTATTTTGGCAAATTCCAATGTTTCACTCTACTAAAATTATAGCTATTTCGCTAGAACTCCATTTCTTTTATCGATTGGTACAAGAAACCGCCTATTTACCAATTTCAACTACCCAAAATAGTGGTAGAAAATGGCAATTTGGCCAATTTCACACAAATTTCAAATGATGCCAATTTCAAAATAGGGTCCATAATAAACAAGGCAGACATTCCTGGCACTAAAATAACATCTTCACTGTTCATTAGTCACCCCCTCCAGGCCCTCTTTTACTTTTCTTTCCATTTTGAATTTTTATTCTCAAAAAAAATAGAAGATTTACTGTTATGTATACAACTGCATCATTGAAAAATGGTATAAATAAATTAGGCCTTGTGCAAGAATATTAGATTCTCCAGTTGATGTGTTTGGACGCATGGTGTGATTTGTTTACTCTGAACATCTGCCAAAATCGAACATTTTCACTACTTTGCTCAGTTTCAAGGTACTTGTCATCGTGAAACCAGTCATAATTTTTCCCCTATTTCTGTAATATATCATCTATTCATAAAAGGACTAAAAAACAGAATACGCATAAATACCAACTAAAATAAAACAAAGTGCTTTTTTAAAACCCAAAAAACACCGTCAGAGTTTTTTTCCTCTTATCCTTGTGGTGCAGGAATTTTTATACTGCACACACTGACTCAAGACCCATTCTATCACATCTAGGCCTAACAGCCTGTTTCCTTGATTTGGGGGCGTAGAATTTAAGGGTCTAGTACGTCAAAACCCCGGGGCGAAGCAGTACTAGTGACCAAAACCCCGAAAGGGTTGCTAGAATGGATAAGGTAAAACTAGATTTAACTAAGAACAATTATAAAATGGTGCCCAGAATGTCATTTGTAATTGCCAAAGGTGTTGAAAACTTGTAAGTGGTCCCTACTAACGATCTTAATTTCAGGATGACCTCAACCGAAAAAATGGTTTTTTCAAACCTTACCCATAAAAATAATGAAATACAATTAATCCGTTCCATAAAAATATTCACAAACAATATAAATGATATATAAAGTGTATATGTAATTAATTAAATATTTTCATTTATTACCTTTATTGAAAAGACTTGCGGCATCTGGAAGATGGGAAGGAAGGAGGAGGGGTTGTGTTTGGAAGGGAATCCCCAAAAAGGTTTGGTAACAAGTCCCTCTTGGGGTTAAATTCTTTGTTTTTTCCCATGGCCAGTTGAAGTCACTAAAAACCCTTGAAAATAACTGTAACAGTCCTCTGCTGGCGCCTGTTTAACTTTTCCTGAAGGCAACATGGTCTTCACTGAACTGGGACAGATGGCTCATTTCAGCTTGCCAGGGTGAAATTGTTAAACAAAACTTTCACATTGTTCCCTTGGAACAAATTTCCTTAATTCGGAAGAAGGCCCTCCTTCACTCCCTCTTCCTCCTGTGAATCAATAACCCAACTCTGGTCTGATGCTGTTCCAGCCACTTTCAGCTCTTCAGTTGTTAATCTCCCTTTCTCCTCCACCAACTCTTCCCACCCCCACTCACCTCCAACAGGCTGTTCCCCAATGCCCAATATCTTCCACAACAGGCACAGGGTCAGCCTAAATTCCTCTCTTTACCCAGGGTGCCACAGGGCTTCTTTGGACCCATGGTGACTTATTTACAGTGACAATCACTAAACCCAATAAAAAGAGAAATTTATTGTGAAATGTTTGAAAAGGCTGGGTATTAATAATAATAATATTTTTTATTTGAAAGTTACAAGTATCATGATTGGTAGTTACAATTATAAAACTGTAATTTCAAGGAGAACCACTGGTGCCATGGCATTAGGGGCAGCTTATTCTAAAACTTATTCATAAATACTTACTAGAAAATTGATTGAGTTTATTCTATTATATATTTCAATTTTGATTATACATACTATTAAAAAAATACTAAAAAATTGGTTGGTTTATTCTAGTTGTATATTTTATTTAAGTTACAATATGTTGATGCTATACTAGTAAAATAACAATACAGTGGACCCCGAGGGTTTGTAAAAACTTCACTCCTGAAGTCTGCTCAAGTGCCATTACCGGCGAATTTTCCCTTAAGGAAAAATTTCTAGGTTAGTTTATTTCGACCCCAAAAATACCTTCCCAAGAACTTACAAAATTATACTTACAAATTGCACGATTTCCGGTATTGTTAACCGGGGGACACTAGAGAAATTTTTGGTTTCTTCTGGTTATATATTTTATTTCAAATTAACAAAATGATGATACTATATAAAATACAATAGTATGATGATATGAAATTGCAACAAGTG